>CBVK0101730856.1:0-10883 GCA_900067695.1 Picea abies | reverse complement strand
GACATAACATTCTATTCATACACATATTCATGCAGAAGTGACAGTAACACATACATGCAATAAACATAGGAAATTACGATAACATTATATCACCTGTACAATATACACAACGTACAATTAAAATAGAATTGGTACTTATTTGTTTATGAGAAGACCACCGACTACGTGTAGACCTTCCACGAACCTCCCAGACTAATACCACGCTGCTCCAAGCTATCAGCAGTGAGTCACCTCTGAGCTGGGTTTAAAATCCACCCAAGGCAAAGGAATCCTAGACTAGGTTGAGGCTACGAGAAACTGCACAGTGCAACTGGAAGGATTCTCTCCAAGGAGCCTACTTACGCCCATTCTCATAGAATCTCATCCCCCACATGCATGTCCCACCCCGGGAATATGCACCTTCATTGTTCCATAGTCCATCGGATGCTCCACTTCCCTTCTAGGGATTCAATAACAGGCCAGATTAGGCATTCTCAGAGCTTTGTAGTTGTTGCTGGACTCCCTCCAGGAGAAATCACTTCCATAGCAAACTCTCTCACCTAGAGAGAGTTTCTCATAGGCCTGACAACCTACTTCTTCAACCACAGGCATGACAACCCACCTCTTCCAACCACAACAATCAAAATTAGGTAATGCAAGGGGACAACTCAGCAATTACAGAGGTTCATAATGGCGGAAAAGGATCTAGTTGCATGCTTGTTCAGTGCATGCGTGAACTGCACAAGGGATGGCCATAATCCTTAGGATGAACTCATGGGGAAACTAAAATGGCCAGCCTGGTCAAGATACTGAGAGTGAGAAATAAAAATAGTGATAATGGTCAGTGTGACGTCCCCAGCCACCAACAGGCCGGGCAATGCCACTACTCACATACTTCACTTAGATCAACTAGCTCTGATAACAATTTGTCACACCCCGGCCACCCAGGCCGGTGCATGCTACTCATAGAAATGACAATTGTCATATGCATATAAATATAAACCTAAACATACAACGTATTATGTTCATACATAGATTAATGTGGAAATAACAGTAAAAGCATACATGCAGTACTTCATAGGAAAAACCCATAATATAACAGCATATACAGGCAATATTCATCAATTATAACACATGTACATATACACAACATGTAAATGATCATAGGAATAGATACTTATCTTTCAATTGAATTACACCAACTACGTGCAGACCTTCCACGAACCTCCCAGCCTTAGACCACGCTTCTCATCACACTCAATAGTGGGTCACCCCCGAGCTGGGACTAAGATCCACCCAGGGCAAGGGAATCCTAGACTAGGCTAAGGTTATAGGAAATTGCACAATGAAATTGGAAGGATTCTCTCCAAGAGCCTTCTTACACCCACTACTCACGGACTCTCATTCCCCACATGCCTGCTCCACCCCGGGAATATGTACCTTCATTGTTCCACAATCCATCGACTGTTCCACTTCCCCTTTTAGGGTCTCGGAAACAAGTCGGATCAAGAATTCTCAAATCTCCGTCACTGGTGTTGGACTCTCTCTAGGAGAAACTCACTTCCCATCAAACTCTCTCATCTGAAGAGAGCTACTCACAGGCTTGAAAACCTGCCTCTTCAACCACGGACCTGACAACCTGCCTCTTCAACCAATCTTCAACTTAGTTCCATCAAGGTGAGGACAACAACAAAGGTTCAATATAGCTCAGGGAATGGAAACAACCAAAATTTCAGTAAGGCAGAGTATGGATTAGTTTTGGCAAGTGAAGATATGTTGGGCTTCACAGGAAAACACAGGTCAAATTCCCCTATTAGTGGTTTCATAGGTGCACGAAGATGCAGAGGTCGACGAACGAGGCCAAATGAGTTAGGTGAGGATGGAAGAATGGGAAGAAAACCCCCCAACAAGTTGACTTTCCAACTTAAATTGCATGTTCCTGAGCCGACACATGTCACCCATGAAGCATGTTCCTTTCCATTTGGAGGTCAACCGTCATCCCAAAATAACTTAGGATAAAAACATATCCTTCTAATACTTTTTTGGAATAATAATAAATTATTATTCTCTTGGACTTAAGCCCTTAAGCTTAGCCCCTATTTCCAACCCCTCATCCCCTCTCCCTTACCCAGCCTAGTGGAAGCTTAGTCTCCCATCACTCTTTCTTCGTGGTTGGTCTACACGCAGCAGTGTAATTTTATTAATGATGTGATTCTTCACATATACAAAATTAGGCTCATTGGCCTTAGAATCTGGCTCACCAGCCTAGTAAACACATAAGTCTCTCAGCTTATAACCACTTAGCTCACTAGCCTATAAACACAATTACAATTCAGCAAGGGCTCAGCTTTGGGGTGTTACAATCCCCTCCCCTTATTTTTTCACTGTCCTCAATGTAACTTGTTTACTCCATAACAACAAGATTTCCAAAATCTTCAAAAATATGTGGGTACTCTTCCCGCATGGCATATTCATGCTCCCATGTTGTATCCTCAGGATCGTATCAGTTCCACTGGACTTTTACAATCCCTATGGCTCGATTCCAGAGCTTCTTTCCTTTTCGGTCCTGTATATGCACCAGATGCACCTGCAAGATGCCTTCTTGATCCACCTGAATCACATTCCAATCAATAACATGATTAGCATCAAGTATATATTTCTTAAGCAATGAAACATGAAACACATTATGTACAGTCATGGATGCAGGCAATGCAAGCATATATGCAGTTGGTCCAATCCTTTCTAGGATTTCAAATGGCCCACAATATCTGGCTGCCAACTTGGAACAGTTTCCCAACTTCAGGGAACTTCTATTGGTTTTCACTTTCAAGAAAACATGATCACCCACTTTAAACACCCTGTGGGTCCTGTTCTTATCAGCATAACTTTTCTTCCTGTCTTAGGCAGCCTTCAAATTCTGCTTAATCTTCATCATTTTCTCTTCCATTTCCTTAAGAAACTCTGGCCCAACCACTACCCTATCAGCTAGGTTATCCTAGCTTACTGGGGTGTCGCACTTTCTGCCATAAATTACTTCAAACGAGCTCATCTTTAGTGATGCTTGATACCCATTGTTGTAGGCAAATTCTACCAAATGTAGGTAGTCTTCCCATTTAGATGGTTTGTCCATCACATACATCCTTAACATATATTCCATCACTTGGTTCACCCTCTATGTATTCCCATCAGACTCAGGATGGTAGGTTGTGTTGAAGTTCAGATTATTTCTAAAACCTTTGAATAACCCCTTCCAGAACTTTGAGGTAAATTTTGGATATCTGTCAAACACAATTGTCTTGGGAATACCGTGCAATCGTGTTACTTCCCTCACATCGATATCGGCAACATTAGTTTCCTTGTGAGTGGTCTTCAATGGAATAAAATGGGCATATTTCATAAGTTTATCCACCACCACCATGATGGAATCATGTTGCTTGTCGGTTATGGGAAATCTTGTGATGAAATCCATTGTCACCACTTCCCACTTTCACTCAGGAATGGGTAATGGCTATAGCAACCCAGCTGGGTGCCTATGTTCATCCTTGAACTTCTAACATTCCATACATATGGCGATGTATTCTTCAATTTCCTTCTTCATACCTGGCCAAAAGAAATGACTCTTGATTGTTGCCACTGTTTTCTGATATCCTGGGTGCCCAACATAAGGGACATTATGTGTTTCTTTCAATATCACAATTCTCAACTCCTTGTAATTAGGTACATAAATTTAGTTTTTGTACAAGAGTGTTCCATTAGCTTCCAATTTATAATTTTCCACTTTCTGTAGCATCTTACCTTGTTGTAGCTTTGCTACCAATTCCATGTACTGCAAATCTGCATTTGCAGCTTCCAAAATTCTGCCTTTAATATCCATTTGATACATGCTAATGGTCGTAGAATACAGTTCATGCACTCTTCTGATGAGTGCATCAGCCACTTTGTTCTCCTTTCCTTTGATATGATTGATATCAAAGTCATACTCACAAAGCAATTCCAACCATCTACTTTTCCTATCATTCAAGGTTGGTTGATCAAACAAATACTTCAAACTGTTATGTTCTATCCTCAGTTCAAACCTCCTTCCCATGAGGTAATGCCTCCATTTCTTTAGGGTGTGTACAATGGCCTCCAACTCCAAATCATGAGTTGCATAGTTATTTTCATGCTCTTTCAATTTTCTGGAATCATAACATATTACAAACCCATTATGGATGAGGACTCCTCCCAGTCCTTCTTTGCATGCATCTGTACACACTACAAAATCTTCATTCAGATTTGCAATCCTCAGGATTGGAGCATTGGTTAATAGTTGCTTCAATTGTTGGAAGATTCTCTCATATTCTTTTTTCCAATGAAATTTCTTCTCCTTCCTTTGCAAGGAAGTGATGGGGTGAGCTATTCTTGAGAACCCTGCAATGAACCTTCTGTAATATCCAGCTAGACCCATAAAGGATATGACTTCTATCACATTCTTTGGCACTAACCATTCTCTAATGGATTCTATCTTCTCAGGATCCACTGTTCTCCCATCCTTTGAAATGATATGTCCCAAATAATGGATCTTCTTTTGAAAGAATGAGCACTTGCTCAATTTGTCATACAATTGGTACTCTCTTGACACTTGCAACACCATCCTCAGATGATGTTCATGCTCTTCCTTTGACTTGGAATACACCAGGATGTCATCCAAAAATACTATGACAAACTTGTCTATATATTCTCCGCATACACCATTCATTAGGCACATGAAAACAACGGGTGCATTTGATAACCCAAATTGCACCACTATGAATTCATAATGACCATACCTTGTTCTGAAGGCGGTCTTGTTGATGTCTTCATCCTTTATCCTTACCTAGTGGTACCCTGACCTGAGATCTATTTTTGAAAATATCTTGGCATCCTTCAACTGATCAAAGAGATCATTGATCCTTGGCAAAGGATACTTGTTCTTAATAGTCACTTTGTTCAACTGTCTGAAATCGATGTACAATATTAATGTCCCATATTTCTTCTTCACGAACAGGACCGGGGCACCCCAAGGTGACACACTTGGGCGTATATAACCCTTCCTCAGAAGTTCTTCAAGCTACAATTGCAGTTCTTTCAGCTCTGGTGTACTCATTATGTAAGGAGTTTTTGACACTGGAGTTGCTCCAGGCATCAAGTTTATAGAGAAATCAATATCTCTCATCGGGAGTAGTCCGGGTGCCTCCTGGAATACATCTTCAAAATATTTTAATACTGCATGGTCTTCAATATTTGACACCTTATCCTTAGTTGCTTCTTCCATATGAGCTACAAATATTTGTCATTCCTTCCTGTAACACTTCTTCAGCTGCATTGCTAAGATTTCTCTGACAGTAACTGCCCTTGGAATTCCCTGCACTTTCCTTGGGTTTCCTTTCTCATCTAGGCAAGTAAATACCTTATTACGACAATCTAAGATGGCATGGTGTTGTTCCAACCAATCTATCCCAATTAGACAATCATAGGAACCTAAAGGTAAGATGTTCAATTCATCCCTTGTGCTCAGTCCACTCAGATACCTTTGAATTTTGACAGTCTCATCTTTGATGAAAGGGACATACTTCAGAAATTCCAAAAACCTTCGCTCATATTCATCAATGGACATACTACCCAGCTTGAGTTCAAAGAAATCTTTCTTCTTTATGTCATAGTATCTCTTAGTTAAGTATTTCTTTTCGAAATACTTACTGAATTCCTTCCAAGTAACATTTTTCTCTTTAATGTGTTGCACCTGCACAAGTTGATCCCACCACATGTATTTCTTTCCTTTTAGTTGATACATTGCAATTCTTCCTTCTACATGAGAGGAATAATTCTACAGTTGGAATTATTCCCTCATGCCAAGAAGCCATGTCTCAACATATTCCTCCTTCTAGTGCTATCCATCAAACGTAGGAGGTTTAATCTTGCCAGTTTCTCCCTTCAGTTCATCCACTCCAAATTTCCTATGATTTCTGATAGAAGATGGGCTTAAACTACTGTGTTCCCTCCTCTTAGAGTGCCCTTGGGAGTGATGATGGTGTTTTCCAACACTCCTTGATTTCCTCCTTTCATCAAGAGACCTGTGACTTATTGATTTACTAGAGTCACTCCCCTTATCCAATTTCTTTTCTATCCTTTCCAGGCTATGTACCAACTTTATGTTGAATTCTCCTTGTTGTTCCCTGGCTTTCATGAGATTTTTTTTATCTACTCGGTGAGTCTAGGCATCTTTCTGCAAGATTTCAATGATTCTAATCATGTTTCCCTCCTTATATATCTCTTCTCCATGCCCATTGGAGTTCGATCCTTCAATTCCCAAATGGACATCCATTCCTTTAGCTTCATTCTCTGAACTGAAATAATTTCGTGCCTCCTCCATTTTTTGCACTCCATGGAAATTCAGTTTGGTTCTGACAATCGTTAACTCTACAAACACAATGTGCAGTCAACCGAAATTTGTCAGGCCATCAGTCCTTAACAAATTCCACAGTATTCATAAACCAATCTAATTCAAAGAAAACTTTCAAATTCCATTTTCTTTCTGAGCTCTGCTCTGTTCTGTAATAATTTTTTAGCACTATCCCCTTTCTCTTAGCCCCCAACCCACACAACCATGGGTTGTGTCCAAGCGCTAGGTTGATAGGTGCTAATTCGAAACTTTGAGCCTCCGGCTTTGAAAGTTTTCAAAGAACAACCCAAAAAATCTCTCGGTGTTCTGGATTACCGAACTCGCGAAGTAGGGTGGATCAACAGTTCACGTCTACCCAACATCCAATGGCTGGAACTCACTATGGAGCCTTGGGCATCTGAGTTCCGAGACTTCAGAGCTTCGGGACTTTGATACTTCAGAGGATTTCACATCCGCACACCCACAATACCCTGAACCGTTAATATTCGAAAAAATCCATGTCACCTTTGGTGACATCATTATGTCATGTCACTTCGGCATTACTAAACTTCGAAAGGTTCTTCCTTTCATTCGATATAAACCATCCTTTCGAAGTGTCAAGTCTCTGGACTTCACGATTGGAGGCACGCATCCATTGGGACCCATGGCTTCTATGCTTGAACTAAGATACCGAATAGTCACATCACTTAACGCTTTTCAAATTGTGGGGGCATGCATCTGTGGTTTGGAGTAACCCGCATTTCTTCCCTCAATTCCTCTAACGTTGACACGTAACACCCCCGATAAAACCATGGTTTGGATTGCGGGACCGCCCTAGGAAATTAAATCCCATGCAATTTGGGTCCTCGCAATGCCTCCTGGCCATCAATCTTGATGTATCGTGATCAACTCCAGTGTGGTCCCCCCATATATTTACCTTTAACTAAGTTATATAACCTTGTGGTCCCACTAACCATGCTCATACGGAGTGCCACGTGGAGGAATACTAGTGGCTGACACGTGGCCCAACTAGATGGGTGTCACGTGTCACGTTCCATATGGAATTTCAATCTTCCACGGGTTCGGAACCCAATGACACATGGCACACAACCCATGTGTCCACATCAATCCAAGTGACATCATCATGCCACGTTACTCCATAATTTTGGGCTTCGAAAGTTTTTACGCATGCTTCCTTCCAGTCTCCCAAATTTTGAATTTTCGGACTTCTTTACCCTTTGGGTCCACATAGTACAGTTGTAAACATTCCAAGTGGGGGCACATGGCAGGTGTTAGCGACATTTCTTGTATGGTGGGTTAGAATGCAAAAGAGTGGGTTAAAAACCCACTTACCCTAAGTTCCAGAATCAAAATGCACCTGTAGTAAACGGCAGGCAAGTTTGGACGGCGAAAATTCACGCTCCCGGATCAATGGCGCACAAAGGATTCCGGATCCCCCCCGCCTTTCTACCTTTAAGCGGAGGGCGGGGGTCCGGAATTGAGGGCGCACTTCTCCAACGGCTGCGATCAAAGTGCCCGGATCAACGGCGCGCAGGGTGATTCCGGACCCCCCCCCCCAAGCGAACGGGGGGGGTCCGAAATCGAAGACGCATCTCTCCAATGGCTGTGATTGGAGCGCCCGGATCAACGGCGCATAGGAAATCCGGACATTCTCTGTCTTTTTTCATTTAATCAACATGGGGCCCCCTCCCCTTGTCATGTCATCTTGCCATCTGTTCTCCACCTGACCGTGCCATGTGTCCCGCTCCCCTTCCACATCAGCCTCACACTCAAACATGCCCATTACATATCATCTCCTGCCCCCCTCCGCTTATTTCCTTCCGCCACATGTCTTCCCCTGTAACCTCTCTCACACCTCATCACTTCATATCTCACCCTCATAGTTTTGATGCCACCACTCCCGTTATGCGCCCCATCCTTCGCGCTGGCCTCCTCGCCTATTCATCAAGCCATTCAGCTAATCCAGGTGGCAATGCTAAGGGTCTTCCACGTCCCAAAGGTGCCGAGTTGGTCGAGCCATCTTCAATCCCAACGAAGCAGTTATTAAGGTAGTTGGTGGTGGTTAGACATCGCCTCCGCCATAATGGGAAAGTTCGGTGACAACTTAATGGCACGTCAGTTCGCCCACGAAACTCTCAAGAGTTCAGTTGCATTTGCCATAGGTGCACGATCATTCAGAGACTGTAGGTGCAGATTGTCAGAAGCCATGCAGACGTGAAGTTTTAATGCAACATCTCGATGTTGTTGCTGTTGTTGTTTCGAGTATATGAAGGCGTTTTCACCATTTTTGTATCTATCGATGGTAGAGCAAAGCTCCCGACTGTAAAGTTTTAACAACCATTCTAGTCTCCTGGTTGTGCATCTGTATTTGAGACTTCTTGTTTTATGACAAATAGTTTCCTTACTCCGTCTATGTTTTCGTCTCATACCAGAGAGTTCATGATCAAATGATTCGCATGAATTGTTGCAGCTATGTTATGATAAAGGATTTGTTGTTACATTATTGTATTCTCTAGTCCTATGTGTTTAAATGTAAGAGGATCTTGCGTTTGGACACTTTCTTCCCCAGTCTATTAGAAACCTGATGTTTACGATAGACCCTTGCACTCTTCTCATACAAGTCTTCCCCCTGCTCACCCTTTATTACAACTCACTGTTTGAAGTTTATCTAAGACCTCACTTGCCTATGCACGCCTGGCCTAGTTTCAGAGTTGAGACGACATTGTTTTGAGTTCGCTTCCATCCAATCATCCATTAAAAACTATCGTGACATAAAACTGATGGGTGTCGGACTCTTCTCCTGCAAGCAATCCAGGAGTGACTTCCGACGCTAACATTTCTGGCGCCGTTGCTGGGGACGAAGTTGAATATTTTCCTTGAGATTGAACGACAACGATCAGCTGATTCTGAAGGTGCATCAGACATCAGAACTATTGAGATTGCTACTGTGCACCTGGAAACTCCATTGTGACGACTCCACTACGGAAAACCTGTTGGATTAGTTGTGGCTTCCAGCGGTAAACACACGTGGTCCCATCCACAGCTGCCTCTGGCCACGCCTGAAGAAAATCCAGAGGTGATTATCAGAAAAGGGAAGCCCTCTCAAGGAGAAAGCTTCGCCGCCGAATCAGGTATTTCCCCACCTCCTTCTGTAAAAACTACATTTTCTTATTCTCATCTTCCTAGTCATCCTTTCAATGAGGTTTCCTGTTTTCTGAATTTCGGGAGTGTTCCTGCTGAGTTTTCTCCTCCTGATCTAGCATCAGAAGGAGAGATCCTTGTCACTCCTCCCTCCCTAGAAACTGTGCCTCAGCACAGACCTCGGGCCTCAAAGGGTTTCATCACCCCTCCTATTATTACTATTACTGCATAGGGAGAAACATATGCAAATTCAAGTCCCTTATCTCTCTCTCTATTTTCCCCGTTGTCTCCCTCTCCTTCAGGGAACCCTTTTCCCGTATCTCTTGTTCACACTCCTTCTCCTCCAAGCTCTCCTCTACCTAATACTCCCATGGCTGGTGCTAATCCCCCTATGACCAGGATGGAGGCTATTATAGCCACGAGGTATGCTCCCCTTGTGTTACCTCAGCCCCTCAATGCCCTCCTGACAGATGGTTACCTCAAGCAACTACCCAAGTTCACGGGTGAGGGGGACGTAACTGTAGATGAACACCTAGAAGCCTTTTACAGTTTCACAGATGATAATGTCATCATGTATGCAGAAGTATAAATGAGGATTTTTTTCCATAGCTGTAACACACCCACCATCAAAATTTAAAATTTTTGGGTTAATCTCCCATAATTGAAAAATCCCCCTTACAGGAGGTTGCATTAGCGGGCTACCCATCCCCGATGCAATATTGGGGATCGGGGTTTCGGACTTTCCACCGTCGAGAGTCCCTGTCCTCTCGATTCCCGATTCTCGATGAGCTCCTTATCTGGTCTTAGCCCCCTCTGGATAGGCTCTCTAGTCCACGTGACTAGTTCCTATATGACCGCAGTCATATGCTCCCGTCGGAGTTTCGGGGTTTGCGATGTCACCATGTTTATGTCCACGGGACTCACGATTCTCCAATCCCCGATGTGCTCCGTCATGCGCTAGCCTTCCCGGTCCAACTCCCACTCATATGACCACTCCCGGGACCACAACCTTATCCCTTCGGGCTACGGGGTTTCAAACAACAACGTGCATACACCCCCAGGGTTCCCGATCGTCGAAGTCTCGATTCTCCGTTTAGTTGACAGCTGTCCTAACAGTTGTTCCCCACTGATCGGGTTTTCACGGATCGCGATATCAAAGTGCACATATCACTTGTCTACGGGTTTCCGATTTCCCAATGAACAAAGTGTCGACGACGCCCGATCCCTGACACCTGTCCCGTGTGAACGGACGGCTCGGATCTCGTCGGGGTTTTCACTTGGATTTCCCCGATCACTTGGCGTTGACTCCGGCGAGGGTTGACCCCTTTTGCTATACCATGGT
>CBVK0101730855.1:0-10055 GCA_900067695.1 Picea abies | reverse complement strand
TGTTCATTAAATTAAAATAGTGTAATTGTTGTAAGTAAAATAAGAGACATCGAATATGGACAATACTTAAATCATATCACATCAACCTGTAACAAATCTTGATATCTAAAGTAGTCAATAATTTGATTACAAATTGAAATGCACAAAAACTTGAACAAAAGTAAGATAAATTGAAGCTAAAGCCATACAAAAAATCCACTTTCATTTGAGTCTGTATAATCATCAGTCCATAGTATCTATTCTCCCAACAGTGATGGATTGTTTACAAAAAATAATAAGTATATAAAGGCCACAGGATGAAACATTCCTTGTGGAAATCATCAAAACTGTTTGCAAAAAAATATGGGAACAATCTCCCAAATTCATATTTTTAACTAAGACTAACAACCTAAACCAAAACTGTGTAAAAAAAAACATGTTCAAAAATGCCATAATTGATCCAATTCCCATTGAAATTTGTGTGTACCTGTAGATGCACAAAAATAAACGATTTTAGATTATGTTTAATTGTAAAATCAATAGAAATTCAAATTTTATGACTAGCTACAAAATCTCACGATTCTGTAGCTAGTTGTTATTTACAAACAGTATCGTATTGAACCAATTTAATCATAACAAAAATATATGAAATTTATCAAACAAATCCTTTATACTAATTCAAAGAAAAAAGAATCGTTTTAAAATCACTTTTGAAATACCATACCTTGGTTTCAGGGATACGATTCGATCAAGCTATTTTTGAGTTAACAATGGCAGTGGCCGCCTCTACATTTTTGAAAATGACATAGCCTGTAGTCTTTTGCCTTTTGTCATTAGCTTGCAGTCTGTCATTTTCCCGAGTTAACACATTTGCTCGGTCCTCCAAGGACTTGATTCAGGATTGCAGCAGATGAACATCTTTATAATATCGGTCAAGCCATGGGTTGCATTCATTGCACTTTGGTTGATCAGGCCACGTCATTACAGGTGGAAAATCTCCTAATTTACCAGCAGTTCCACTGTCGAGCTTGATCCCGAGGAAGTTGGGGTCATCTCTAATTCACGGTGGGAGATTCGATATGTAGTCATAGGGCTTGACAGAACAAAGGCCGTGTGAGTATGGATACTCCTCGGTCAGAAACCGCTCGATTTCAGAATCCGAATCTTCACTCAAAACAATTGGTTTCTGATCCGTGTTTTGTTTGGGTTTATTACGAGCACACCTAGATACCCAGCGCGCAGCCTTCTTACCCTTGCTATTGACATCAGTATTACCCTTGCCCTTACTTGCAGGCCTCTTAACAGGCTTAGCACTGTCTTTTAAACATGAGTTAGGCAGGTTGTCGAGTAGGTCATCATTCGGGTAGGTCGAGGGTTCAATCGAGGGTAAGAGTGTAGGAGGTGGCACGACAGGCCCGACAAGGGTTTTGGTGACCACGGTTTTGTCCACTTGACCACATTCAGGACTGGCAAAGCCATTCCTCAACAAGAAGGCTTCCCAACAGTCACCACTCAACCTCAAATGATGGACTACAACAATTTTAATTAGATAGTGGTGGAAGAGGCTAGATTCAGCCTTCTCCCTCTTAAATCGTTTAGCCATTTTATACAAACCGTGAAGAAGGAAATGTGGCATATTCAAAGGAAAATATATAAAACGCATAAGCAGCCGTAGGTGGTATAGGAAAACCAAACCGTGCCTACCTTCGCATGTAACGAATTTTTTAATAATGGCCAACAAATCATGCCATCGAGATTTAAGGGCTATAACCAGCATACCTTTGTCACAACTGATAATTTTCCTTGAGGTAAATAGGAGCAGCCATGGAAATTCATCCACCTTCGAATTCTTAAACCATTTCTGCCCCTTGGCTGGCAGACCAGTGGCTGAGCTGAGGAATTCCTCGTTCAATTTGAGTTGGATGTAAAAAAGTTATGACCACATAAACAAAAAGATTCATAACAATTCAAAATATCATTCTAATGCCATCAACATGAATCCCAACTGTAGGTTTTCACGCTTGTAGTCGTGAAAATGAAAACGAGAAGTAGATATGCGAAAGCAAAGATACTAGTGTCATTTTATTTTAAAAAAATTGCGATGAGTATTGAGGGTTCAAAATCCTTGTGTAGGAAGCTTGTAAGGAAAAGATAAAATTGCAAAATGGCTGCCAACAATGGCGACACACTGGTAGAAGCAATTATCTCTGCCAAATGAACAATTCCAGATTAAGATAATGAGAATAATTCTAACTCAAAAACAACCAGAAAAATTGTTTAAACATCGTCATCAATCGTAGCAATTCCAGCTGGTTATTTTAAAAGATGAAAACTGATAACAGTCTTAATAAAAGCGAGTCATGATATTAAAGATAAAATATCCAATACTGTTGACAGAGCCACTGCTGCCAGCAGGCATCCATAGCCTCGACAGGGTTTCCATTTAACCCACTCTGATATCAGTATCCTGCCAAGAAGTTCCAGATCAGAATAAAGGACATTTTAAGGTCAAGAAATTCCATATTTGCGAATTTTCATATACCCGACATTGCTTCGCTACCAACTGGCCTGTTCAGTACCCCAACGAAGTTGTCTTGGCATCATGCATGCATTTACCCGCTTCCAGCAGACCTGTTTAGTATCCCGATGTGTTTACAAGCACTTCCCACAGCTCTTTTAATGATTTGTTTGGTTTTTAAAGATATGTAATTGAGCGGGGTGACGCTGAAAATTATGATATTTTGGACATATTTTTACAGACCTTGAGAGAATTTTTTAACTGTCCTTCATTAAGATTCAGAGATGGTTTGTTTACAAAATTGACCTTCGAAGGCAGGGAGACATCTTCTGAGTTATTCCCTTAAGGAACAGGGACAACATAAGAAGAAAATAGATGATCGTGACAGGCTTCACTTACAGATTGAAATCAATAAACTTCTTTCAAACAACATGCTTTCTTTAACATGGATCTAAATATCAAAAGCATATCATAATTGATGTTTAGGCAACTTTTCAGCAGTCATTTCAGAGGAAAAATCTTTTGTTTTCTTTGTCTGAATAGTTCATAATGCAGGTATGTGTATTTCAAAAGTAAAAACTAATAAGCATAGGGAGAAATCAAAACCAAAACAGCAAAAGAAAAGAAAACAAAATAAAAATATTTACACAGTATACACTGGGTTGTCATCAAGCGAAATACCTTTTTAGAGATTGGAAATTCACCAGATAGGTGTCTGACTGTCCCTCTAGACTCTGTAATATGAAAGAGTTGGGACCCAATTTCTTAGCAATTAAAAACGGTCCTAGCCATAAGTTCTAAAACTTCGTATGCTCTCCCTTTCCCTCATGCGGTTTGTCCCATTTCAAGACAAGGTCACCTAATTCAAAGTTCCTGTCAGAAGCAGAGTTGGAATCAAACCAACTTTTGACCACTAGTTGATGCTGATCTAACTTATGTTTAGCTTGAGCCCTTGCCTCTTCTAGTTTTATTAAAGTGTTAATTCGATTCTCCAAAGGGGTGCAGTTCTCTTCCTGTATTTTCTGTGATAGTTGTAGTGAGGGAAGAAGAATATGTGGTGGCAGAATTGTTTCTCTGCCATAGACGAGAAAGAAGGGAGAGTTACCCACAATAGTTTTGAATGTTACTTTATCAACCCAGATTGCGTTTAACAGTGCATTATTCCAATTTTTGTGATTTTCAGATACTGTTCTCTTGATGATTTTAATCAGATTCTTATTAGTTGATTCTGCCAATCAATTGCCTTGAGGGTAATAGCTGGGGAAATACTTTAATTTAATTCATTTTTCTAGAGAGAACTCACTCATCTCAAGAGATGAAAAATAAGAAGCGTTGTCGAATACTAAACAGTCATGGATACCAATACGAGTGATAATATTCGAATTTAAAAAGGCAATAACCTGACTGGTATTTACGACTCTTAAGGGGGAAGCTTCAGAACATCTGGTGAAGTAATCTGTGGCTGTTATGATAAACTTATGCTGTTGTGAGGATGGCGGATTGATTGGACCTATAATATCAAGACCCCACTGCTGAAAAGGGGAGATATCAAGACCCCACTGCTGAAAAGGGGAGTCTACTGAAACAGGCTGCAAAGGAAAGGCTAGTTTCTGTATCCACCCGGATGCTTTTTGACAAATAATACACTTGTGACACAAGGCATGAGCATCTCTAAAAAGTGTAGGCTAGTAATAACCTACTCTTAAAACTTTATGGGCAGTGGTATCCCCACCAAAATGCCCACCAGCTTCTCCTACGTGCAATTCTAGTAAGACCTTTTCTACTTCATCTTTCTCAAGACAATGCATTAGTACTCCATCAAAATTTTGACGAAACAGAATACCATTAATCAAATGAAAGGAGGTAGATTTTAATCTTAACGCTCTTATTTTAGTGGGATCCAGGTGACGGGGGGCTGACCCATGTTCAAGAAATTTTTTTATATCGTCATACTAGGGACTGACAGAGTTTTGTGCACAACAGATTGAATTTTATTGTGCGGTCCTGGGTTTGACATATTATTTTCTTCTTGTTGTCCTGCCACTGAGTCAGCGACTAACTTACATAGCCCTTGGCCTCTCACTATTTGTGCTGGGGTGATTTTTATGTCATACTCTTGTAAGGAGGTGACCCAGTTCGCTCTCTTTTTGCCTAGTTCTTTTTGCACTAACAGATTTCTGACGGCTGGATAAGGGACAATAATTTTCATCCTAGATTTCAAAAGATAAGATCGGAAGTGATTTAATTCTTTAAAAAAAACATAGGCTTTATAATCTACCACTGGATAATTAAGTTTTGCACCTTTGAAAGCAGAGCTCATAAAGGCAATTGGGACTTCATTATTTTCAGTGTTCTTTTGAGTTAGGACAGCAGCGTAGGAGCGGTCAGAAGCAGATGTGTAGAGCGTGAAGTCTTGCGAAAAGTCGGGGCTCATGAGAGAAGGAGCATCTATTATGTCCTTTTTTATTGAATTAAAAGATTGGTTTTCTAAGGGTCCCCAATGATATTGTGCATCCTTTTTTATTAAATTCTGTAAAGGTCTCACCATTTCTGAAAAACTGGGGACGAATCTCCTGAGAAAGTTTATCTGGCCTAAGAAAGACTACATAGACTTTTTGGACGGGGGAGGGGGAAGTTTCAAGATGAATTAAGTCTTTTCAGGGTCGATAATCATCCCTTTTCTTGATACAATAAATCCTAAGAACTTATCTTGTTCTACTGCGAAGATAGATTTTTTAGGATTCAAGGAAATGTTGTACTTACGACATCGTTGTAGAACGGCTCTCAAATGAGCTAGATGATCAGTTTTTTTTTTTTGAAAATACAGTAACATCATCTAGGTAAATTTTTTTTTTTTGAAAATACAGTAACATCATCTAGGTAAACTATGACAGATTGATTGATTAAGCCTCGGAAAACGATGTCCATCGCTCTCTGGAAAGTGGCACCGGCATTAATGAGTCCAAAGGGCATTTTCCTATAAGCATAGGTGCCCCATGGAGTGCGGAAGGTAGTTTTAAGTTGGTTTGGAGGAGACATCAGGACTTGGTTATACCCTGAAAAACCATCCAATAAGGATAGTCTTTCAGAACCAGATACCTGTTGAAGGATCTGTTCCATGGGTGGGACAGGGTAGTTGTCTTTATTAGACGCTCGATTAAGGTTTCAGAACTCGACGCATAGTCGAATTTCACCACTCTTCTTCCAGACAGGGACAAGGTTAGAAACCCATTATGTGTGACTAACTGGGAAAATTATCTTAGCATTCAGGAGTTTATTTAATTCTTTTTTGATGGTCGGTTCGAGTTTAGGGTGCATTTTTCTTAACTTTTGTTGAAACGGTAAGGTTTGGGGTTTCATAGGAATGACGTGTTGTATGATGTTAGGGTCAAAGGTTTTTAGTTCGTCATACGTCCATGCAAAAACATATTTAAATTCCTTAAAAAATTTAATAAACACCGCTTTCTCTTGTTCAGAACACCCCACCCCTAAATTAATGCACTGTGGATTATCATTAGTTCCCAAGTTTACTTTTTCATACGATAACGAGGAACTATTTGTTTTACAGTTGACCGATTTTTTGAATTTGTCTTGAAGATCATAAAATTTTTCTAATCTAACTACATATTTAGGGATAGAATTTATCATGTCCGATGAAGATTCAAGAGATCTCGGATCTGGTATTACCGTGAAATCGCGCAGATTGTCGTCATGAGTGCATTCGTCGATCATTGTGCCTTGGAAAGTTTCTTCCATATGCAGGAAACTAATAATTTTTTGATCATCATCAAAGACTCTCCAATTCATGATGTTTCCAGGAACGGATGGCCTGAACAACAGTTCAATGGAGAATGCATTCGGGGACAAGCCTTCTGCAGGAAAGAGTTTGGAAGCTATGTTAGCTAATAAATCAACTTATGAATTATTCAATCTAGAAATAGAATTTATGTTGAAAGCATAAAAATTATTCATCAGATTCCATACCTCATATTGGTAGCTTTTAAGATGCAAAGACAGACAGTGGATAGAATCTCTTACCTGTCTAACCACGATTTCTGAATCTCCAAAGAAAGTCAAATTTTGAATGTTCATATCTAATGCTTTTCTGAGGCCCTGCAATAAAGCCTCATATTCTGTTGTGTTATTAGTACATTCAAATTCTAACTTGCATGCAATTAGGGTTTTGTTACCTGCTGGATCAATAATAATGCAGCCTGCACCAGCTCCTTCCTTGGACTTTGACCCGTCAAAGTAAAGAGACCATATTTGATTTTTATCGGGTGCGTGAGACCATTGGGTAGGAACTGCTAGTTGCATGTATGCCACAATCTCGAACTATTGTTCCGGGTTAGTGATAGTTGAAGTCTCGGCCATGAAATTGCCAAAAAAGGTATCCATCCCTTGTATTTCGGGTGAATTGACAGAAGGTGTAAATGGTTCATTGGGATCATTCAAATCTGTCACTGTGAACTTTAGGTAACGTTCACGATTTACCTTGATTTTGTTGGGCTTGTCGTTCTCAGGCAACCACAGGTGAGACCAATCTATCGCGAAATAGCCGTGTAGCTTCTCTAACCAGTCTCTGCTTAAAAACAAACCATAAACTTCTGGAATATCCACAACAATAATATCAATCACTTGATGAACTTTAGGGTTAGATGATAATCTTATAAGCACATTCCTTAATTCGCCTATAACTTTAACGTTAGTTCGATCAAGTTGGATGATCTTTAAGGTGGATGGTTCAACTTCAACATTAATCTTCTGACACACAGACCATGGCATTACATTGGATGATGCTCCTGAATCTACCATACAATTGTGCACATTCCTATTAAAGATTTCGAAAGTTAACAAAAATGGAGGTACATTTTTGCGGGTACTAATGGTGGAAGCTTGTGGCTTTTTACTTGCAGCCTCTAAAGCTAATTTATCTACATTTGTTACATTATTTACATGAAGGCCTCCTTTCTCGTGAGGATCATAATTGTTCTCAGTGGAGGCCTTCTGAGGAACTTTTGTGTTGTTCTAAAAAACTTTGTTACCGCTTGGATTACCGTTTTTGCTATTCTCTGCGATATTCTGTAACATTTTTTGTAGCAGAAATGGAAATTTTAATAATTCATAAATAGAAATGTTAGCACTTAACTTTTTTAGATCTTCAACTAAATCATAATCTAAGTTTGGGTTTACATGACTCTGTTTAGTCTCAGCTGGTTTAGATTGTTTTGGGGGCAAAGTCGTAGTGTTTTCAAAAGAAGGCTTGTTTGTTGTCTTACTCCTAGTATTGTAGGGATGTACTGTCTCGAAATTAGCTTGAAAAATGCTATCCAAAAAGTGTCCAAAAATGTTCAGAGAAGATTCTTCTTCTTCAACTGTCTCTTGTTCAACTACTTCCTCAGGGATCTCAGGGGGCATCAAGTTATCCTGGGCTTCTAGAATTGTTTGAATGGTGAATTGCAGGCTTTCTAGATTTAGGCCCTCGGTATTTGAGTTAGGTCAGTTGGTGGGAAAAGGATTCCTAAACGGGGGTTTGTAAGGCCCTTTGCTCGAAGAAGCTTCTTCGGCCATCCTTTTCAAATCTATAACTTGATTTGACAGTTTTTGAACGACTTTTGTTAAGTTTTCTAAATCTGATCTTTCAGGTTGTGTTTTATTTTGAGCAGGTCTAGGGAGGATTTCGATTTTCTTTTTGAAAGATGAACTAGTCTCTATTTCGTTGCTAGTAGTGTCTTTTAAGCTAAGGATATCTTTCTCAATCTGACTGTCCTCTTCGAAGGCCTCTAACAATGTGGCTTTCTTGGATCGCTTTACCCAAATGGCTATACTTTGATGTAAGGCTTTAATATAGTATGCTATTATAAGATTCTCAGCAGGCATCGAATATGTAGGGATTCGGTTCTTTAGTGTTAAGAATCTTTGGTTAAAGTCTTCGATTTTCTCTTTGGGGTTCATTCTTAAACTAGAAAGCTCCATGACTAGAACTTCTGGGGACTTATCGTCTCCAAACTTCTCAAGAAAGCAGGATTCAAACTTCTCCCATGACATGATCGTATGGGGCTGCTGGGCAAAGTACCAAGTAGAGGCATTTCCCTCAAAAGTATAAGGGAACAACCTACAGACTACGTCTTTGTTCTCAACATTACGGAGTCTAATGGCTAACATAAAATTTTTAATGTGGTCTTCGACGATCTGTTTAGAGTCAGGGTCAAACTTGGGGAGCCACTTCTCCGGATGTTTAGGTAAGGGATGCTGAGGCCCGAGTACGACTACTGCATCTTGGTCGAGCCAGGTTCTGGCAGGATTGTTCTAGTTGGCCATTAGTGTGGGCGGTGTCGAAGGCTGGGAAGAGGAACTGCCTTCATCAGAAGAGTCTTCTCCAGAAGAAGAAGGGGATGATG
Source organism: Picea abies (assembly GCA_900067695.1). Taxonomy (NCBI): domain Eukaryota; kingdom Viridiplantae; phylum Streptophyta; class Pinopsida; order Pinales; family Pinaceae; genus Picea; species Picea abies. The sequence goes on along the minus strand of CBVK0101730855.1, from coordinate 1,157 downwards.
GAGGTGGTGAGGGTGGTATTCTAGATCCTCCTGCAGCAGGAGTGAGGGTTGGATCTGTAGGGTTTAAAGTGAGGTTAGTGCCTCCAAGTTGTTCTCTGATATTAGAGAAATCTAATGGTTGGTCCAAAGGTTGATTTGGTTGTCTTAAACAGGAGAAGGCACTATGTGTTCTTATGAGAGATTGTCAGACAATCTCTTGTACGTCACCACCTATAGGATTTGGGGTTACTGGTTCAATTGTGATCCGTAGATCATCATTTGATGTGGTTGCTATTTGAGGGATGATGTTGTCATTTGAATGACTTCTTGTCACTATAGGTGAGCAGTTGGGTGGTGGAGGAGTCTTATGGCCACCTCGTGCCATTAATAATTTTTAGGCCCTCCTTCTAGCGCCATTTGTTGACCGGCAAAATTGACTGCTCATCAACTGGAGGGGTGGATCTGGTCCGGGGTTGTCTAAATAACCCAAGTCGTTTGGATTAATCCACTCCGACGGGTTTAGTGGCTCCGTTAGCCGATCTAAGTCCTAGGAAAGGGAAATGAAAACTAAGCTAAAGAAACTAATCTAAGTGAAAAAACAACTTTTGCAAACTATATACAAATCTAATATATATATACAGTTTACTAACTAATATTATAAAACAATAATTCTACTTATTAAATTTTCAGTTATCAATACAATTAAATCTCAATTATATATACAGTATTTACAAAATACAAATTTTGATCGAAATCTGCAAAATCATCTATGAATTGTCTTATGACAGCGAAGCTATTATTTTTGGATTTTTATAACTTTTATGAAAAAGAAATGAAACAATAGCTATCTAAATAAGCAATGAAGATAATAATTTGTATTGTATATCTATCTAAACTACCTCAAATTGATCAACTATTAAATTACAAATAACAAACTGACCTAAAGAAGCGTTTCCTATTTGTCTTGTGCACAGTACTTAATTTAGTTGTTTGATGGGGGAAACCCGCACCATATTTTGCAAAAAGCTTCTCGTAAACAGGAAGCAGCGATGCTCTTGAATACAAATGATAGAACAAACAAGAGATACATCAACAACAATTTTGTATTTTACAGATCATCACATTAAGATAAATCCTACTGCGAAGATTTGTACATAACTGCTCATTTAACAAAGAAG
>CBVK0101730853.1:7578-28064 GCA_900067695.1 Picea abies | reverse complement strand
ATAAAACATTGTTAAATTTTTTGTAAATTTACAAAAGTCAAAATGATTTTGACTTGCAATCGATTGCTATATTCCCTGCTTTAGCAGGGACTAATAATATACATAAACACTAACCCTAAACTTATGTTAGGTATATATGTCGTTATTATATAAAGAAAACATTTGTACACATATGACCTTATTATAAAGATGTTATCTATGTCGTGATTAGGCACATAACAATCACTTTTAACTAACCACCTTCAACCATCTTAGCTTATGGTTAGCCACCTTTAACTTTCTTGGCTTATGAATAAGAAATTTTAACAAATGAACTTATGATTATATACCATAGTCTTCCAATATAAATAAAGTATATTTGTTTCAACTTTCTCAATAAAATCCACATACCCTTTTCTAATATGTGATGTTGTTTCTCTAAATTTTTTATAATCGCATGCAATTCTAGATGTAGTGATTGAATTTAGTTTGTAGTTGATGTAACTTGTTTATACACTATTAATAAGGATCAATATCTAAAATATAAAAAAATCATGGCGAAATCTACGATAACATGATGAAATCTACTAGTTAGACAATGAAAAATGAGAACATACCAAAGTGTCCTAGAAAATAAAATTGTGACCATTGTAAGTAGCATAAAATTGTGACCATTGTAAGTAGCATAAAATTGTGACCATTGTATGTAGATGCAAATAAACACGTCATAATTTAAACCAACCTAACCCAATTATGGATGACAAGTGGTTGGCATTCTTTTTTTAGTGGTGAATTTCAAAGATTGACATTTTGTCTACAAAAAAACTTAGAGGCTAGTGCATGGTGTCGAGTGATTCAAGTTTGAGAAATTTTGACCACTTTCGTTAAATGGTGTGTAATTATTTTCCATGGTTATTCAGTACACAATAATCTATAGTACAAATTGAAGCATATCTATCTTAATAGTTAATTGATAATAAAAAAAAAGCATGTCAAAATGTCTTAGAAGAAATAATTGTGAGGATTGTAGGTCACTGTAAATAAACATATCATAATTGAAAGGAGTAGCTAAAATATAAAAAAATGACAACTTAATGTTTGGTATGGTGTAGGTAAGACAATTACTTTTCAGGACAAGGATTTGTCACAATGAATGAAAATGACATGAATCTTGCTTGGTTAAGAGCGACATTAGAGGCGAGGGGTGATAGAAAATGTTTTTTCCCTTGCTGTGATTATAGAGGCTTGCAAAAAAGAAGGCTTTTAATAACAACATCCCAAATAAATTGTAGGGAGAAGGGGCATGCCAAAGGGGGTTATGAATATCATCCCTTGGTAAGAGGATTCAATATTTAATGTATTCTCTGTAATAATCAGTATGTCATGAATTTTAGTAATATTTCTTATTGGGATTTTTATATTTTCTATGCACACTAACTTTTCTATGTTTTTTTTAAATATATAGAAGATGCCCCCAAAATGTCGATCTCCAGAGAGTTATTTTCCAAGTACTAGCATAAATACTACTTTACAAGGAGATGAACTTCGAGATAAGGATATTGAAGCTACTAATCAATTTATTAATGATGATATGGATGGAGATAACATTAGTGATTCAAATCAGGAAGATGAGATACATAGATTGATCCAAGAAACATTTTCTCCCATGGATGAGGACAACCAGGATGATAGTCATGATATTGATCCTCTACTCGAGAAGTCACATCAACATCTTTATGAAGGCTCAAAAACAAATATTTTATCTGCTATATTTTTGTTGGTGAACCTGAAGGTTTTGAATGGTTTATCAAACACATGTCTCACACAGATACTAAGGTATTTACTTTGTTAATTATTTATGCCTGCATGTTCACAAATACTTAAAAGGTTCAATTTTTTCCTATATTGATATTGTTTTCTAATTTGTAAATTATTATATTGGATGATATATTGATGATTAATATTGTTTACATTGACTTATTGTTTAGAATTTTGTAGATTGTTAGGTGATGTTCTATTACCGACGTCAAATATTTTGCCACACACATATCGAGAAATATCCATGATTATGAAAGAAATTGGAATGGACTATCAGGATATTGATGCATGTCCTAGTGATCATATCATATATTATGGACAATATGCATTAGAAAATGAATGCTCACAATTTCAAATAAGTAGATATCGAACCGATAAAGCGTCAAAGAAGGTGCCTCACAAAGTTCTTCGTTATATTTCGATAATTCTATGTTTCCAGCGGTTGTTCAGGTGCCAAAGTATAACACAGTTTATGGATTTCCATGCAAAGAACAAAAGTCGAGATGATGTTCTACATCGAAGAAAAGTGTCCAATTTTTAAAGTGGCCAATTGAACTACATCGAAGAAAAGTGGCCAATTTTTAAAGAAGAACCTCGTAATGTTAGACTTTCGTTGGCAGCTGATGGTGTCAATCCATTTGGAGAGCTTCGTTCTACGTACTCAGTGTGGCCTATTTTTGTTATAAACAATAACCTTCTTCCTTGGATGTCGATCAAGAGAGGGCACAAAATGTTGGCAATGATTGTTTCAAATATTTAATTATGTTTTATTTTCTTTAAAGTATGACAAAATATTTCATTTCTTTGTTTCCTGCATGGTAATTATTTCTTTTATATATCACAACATCTAGATAAGTATAATTAATCATGCAATATGTTGAAACAATTAGGTAGTTACCAGGTTAAAGATATGAATGTATATATTGAGCCTCTCATCAATCAATTGTTGAAGTTATGGGCTGGCGTCACTATGTATGACATCTCTAGACCAATAGGGAAAAAATGATTTCAATTCCATGGAATACTATCATGGAAAATTCATGATGCTCTCGGGTTAACACATTTTTGTGGTATATTGTTACTTTATTTTGTGATTTAATATTATATATATTTATTGAAAAAATCATGCATTATTTTAAATTGTAACTCTAATTTGATGCTACATTTATTCATATATCTTGTAGGTCTTCAAACAAAGGGTAAATTTGCATGCCTAGTTTGTGGTACAAGGATAAAATCTCGTCATTCAAGGAGTTTAGCAAAGGAAGTGTTTGATGAGTATAGGTAGTTTCTGCCTAAGAACCATAGTTATCGAACTACAGACAAAGCAAATTTCAATAGTAAAGAAGAAAACAGAAAAAAACCATGAAGAATGAAACCTCACCTATGGAAGTTGGAATATATTAGAAATAGTCAAGGTACGCAAATTATTTATGTATGACCTATTATATAAATCTTTGGTTAATTTCATTAGTATTAATTTCATTTTGTCCCATTAATTAGTGTTAATTTCAATTTGTTGATGTTTCATGAATGTCGTTAAGGCACGAATGGGCTTCCACGAGGAATGAAAAGTTACCCGATACAATTCAGTAGATTTCCATACTACGAGCACCTACAAATAGTTCATTTGTTTGATATAATGCATATCGGGAAGAACATAACAAAATTTTTATGGCGAATATTAGATGGAAGGACTGACAAAGAGAGAATTGGAAAGATTTGTTGTGACATTCGGGAAGCTAATCACACATTGCAAGGTGTTATTAATAATTCTAATGGTGATGGTCATGAACAAAATACTAGTCTTCCTTGGTTATTGACAGAGCAATAAAGCAATATTGTAAAAGAGGTCATTCAAAAAATTAGGTTTCTGACGGGGTTTTCGTCGAACATACAAAATATCTTAACTAAAAAAGGTTATTTTGGTGGGGTTAAAACACATGACTGGAATACATTCATTAAGGTAATTAGTAGGTTATAATATATTTCCTTATTGGTACACATTTTTTGGAAACAAATAATAATTATTTGTTTTTTTTTATAGTATGTTCTACCTTTATCTCTCCCAGCCGACTTTGACAACAACATAAAACAAGTTATTTATGTACTTGGAAAATACATGAGGTAAGTATTGTTTTATAAGGAAAATGTACTTCTTATGTGATTTGTAGTGGAACTTATTGACATATTATCTTTTATCTGCAAATTTATGTACTCCTTGATATTATTTTATTGCATCAACATTTGTAGGTGGCTATCATCAAAAGAAATCCATAAAGAAGATATAAGGTATTGGAAGAGATAAATTCCTCGACTAACGTGTCAAATGAAACAGTATCTACCTCCAACATTTTTTGATGCATAAGAAAACTACCTCATACACCAAGTTGAGGAGATTGAATTATGTGGACCAGTACACATATGGTCGATGTGGATAGTGGAGAGGCAGTTGAAGTCACTGAAGGATTTTGTTAGACAAAGAGCACGTCCGGAGGGTTCTATGGTTGAGGGATAGATGGTATATCAATGCATGGTGTATATTAGTCAATATGTACCTAAATTAGCAGAAAATATGAATGTGCCTCACATTTGGCATCTCAACTCCATCAACAAATTTGAAGGGGAAGTCCTATTGGGGAAAGGTAAAATGAGGAATGTGAAAGGTAATTATTAGATGTTGACATAGATTTAATATATTACACATTTATTAAATTATTCCTTTATTAACAATAACTAATTAATGATATTAAATTGTTATGCTATCGTATAGTTGCTCGAGAGTGGGATGCTTTACATTTATACATTGCAAACAACCTTGATTGGATGGAGCATTGGATAGAATATACTAAAGAATTCTTTGGTAGGTTATCATGGGAAGGGGTGAGTAAGATGATTAAAAAAATGCATCATCATCGAGATCAATTTCCTAATCTTACATCAAGGGAAGTTGATTTATCCTTTGGTTTAAAAGATAAACATGCAAGTTAAATTTTTTATCCACTTTTTCCTAGTTTTTTCCCAATTTTTCAATGTATTTGGTTTGTTTAATTATTGAAATATATATTTAGTAAATCCGATATGAGGATTATTAATTGACAATTTATTTTTTACTTGTTGTCCATGTTGCATTTGAAACATCACAAGGCTATGTGGTGTAATGGTCGTAAATTTCGTATCAAAATGTTGGAAGATAAGATGAAAACCTCAGATTGTGGGATAACTGCAGTGTTTAAGGTCACCAAAATTTCCTCTAGAAGTGACAGAAATCCAGAAGAAACTGAGAATAGGTACTATGGCCATTTGGAGGATATAATTGAGTGTGATTTTAATTCCTTTAAAATAGTTTTGTTTGAGGTTAAATGGTTACAGATGCATGAATGTGATCTTGAAAGAATTGTTATTGAGCATGATAATGGATTTAACATGGTTAATACAAGGGAATTTGAACCGGGTACAGAGCCTTATGTTCTTCCAAGTCAATGTGAGAAAGTATTTTACTCAGAGGTACCTAGTAAAGAAGGTTGGTCATACGTTGTTAGATATGATCCAAGAGGAAGACCAGTAAAGTACAATCATGTAGTTGAGGATGAAGATAATAATGAGGAAGAAGATCATGATTATGTAGATTAGAAGCAGGTGGCTCATGTAGTCGATGTGTCAGACGAAGAATTTGAAGAAGTTGATCATCCAAATGTAGGAGACGATGATCTCATTGACAATATCGATAACTATAGTAGAGAAAATGACGTTGATGATGTTGATAGGAATGAGCCTTTCACCAATATTGATTCTGAACTAGATCCTGATACAGATGTTGAGCTGGATGAAGAAGAATATGACTGATATTTAATTGTTGAAAATAAGAGGTATGTGTTTATATCTTTTATATGATCTTTATATGTTTTTATTTTGTATAATATAGTATATGATACATGTTCTTTAGAATTTCAAATTAGGTAATATGGGGAAATTGAGAGTTATGTGAGGGGCGGGGAGGGCATAATTAGAGCTTCCACCTGCACGTGGTTGCCCCTATTTAGTAGAGAATGAACTATTATAAAAACCAAGAGGAGCTCTATGCGACTGCGCCTAGTCATACCAATGATGTAGGTATGTCCATCATCAATTCATCATTATCATTCTCAAAATTATCGTTCTCCAAATATCGTATAAAATTTTTACAAGGAAATTGTACTAGGACTAGACATGAGCAATAGTGACCTATGAATGGGGCCAACGTTGAAATATTTTCAAATTACTTCTGAATGCATTGAAATTTGACATGGATAGACAATTCACGTGCCTTAATGATATGGGAGGGTTTCTGGACTCAAATTTGACTCACACGCCCACTTTTGCAAGATACCAGATATACAAAATATGAAGAACATAAATAAAATGATAGAAATGGCAAAATAACAGTAAAATATCCAACATAATCTCCACAATAACATAGAAATGATATAAGAACAACAATAGGAATAGCACTTTGATTCAAAAAGCAATGTTCACAAGCCTCTTCGAGGGGGCAACCTCCAATTGAGCAGTGCTCTGTTACAATAATCTCCAAGCTAGGGTTTTCATACCCTCAACCCTTATTTATACAAAATGTCTATCAAGAGAAGCATCTAGAGAAAGATCATTCTAGAAGCAGAAGCTTCTATTAGGTCTTCTTCTTATTCTATTTTATTGAAAGGCCTTATTAATATTGACCTTTGTTACATACGAATATATTAATCTACCTATGTGTGGGTTAGGACCCTAACATGTCTGCCCCCTTAAAAACAACCTTGTCCTCAAGGCTTGAGATGAGGAAACTATTGCAAAATGGTAGCTGGTTCCCAAGTGGCATCTACTGGATTCGTATCTTTCCACTGGAATAACACTTCCTTGATGGTTCGCTGCCACACGCGACACTCACGCTGTTACAAAACTGCTTCTGGTTGTAGCCAAATGGATCCTTCTTTAACTAACACAGGAAGGTTATTTTGAATTTGGCACCGATTTCCAATCACCTTCTTTAAGCATGAAACATGGAAAACTGGATGTAGCTTCGACTGACTAGGCAGAGCTAACTGATATGTGACTTGTCCCACACGTTTGAGAACTGTATAAGGACCATAAAATTTGGGCGCTAGCTTCTGACAATGCTCGACCTTGAGGGAAGTTTTCTTGTATGGATGCAGTCGCAAAAACACCCGATCCCCTTATACAAATTGATGTTCAGAGAGACCTTGATCTTCTTGTTGCTTCATGCGATTTTGTGCCATGACCAAGTTCTCTTTAAGGGTACGAAGAATATCCTCTCAAACTGTAAGTGTTTGGTCAACCGCCTGGACCTTCGAGGTACCCAGTAAGTATGAGAGGACTGAAGGTGGATTTTGTCCATATACTGCTTCAAAAGGAGTCATGCGAGTAGCTGTATGGTAGGAAGTGTTGTACCACCATTCAACTAGGGGTAGCCATTGAACCCACTGATGTTGTTTTTTAGAAGCAAAACACCTCAGATATGTTTCCAAACACTTGTTGACAACTTCTGTTTGACCATCAGTCTGGGGATGATAAGCTGTGCTGAGATGCAATTTGGTGCCATGGAGCTTAAACAGTTCTTGCCAAAAATTTCTTGTGAAAGTTGGGTCACGATCAGAAACAATAGAGTGTGGCATGCCATGAAGCTTAAAGACCTGGTCCATGAAAATTTGAGCCACCATGGATGCAGTAAATGGGTATTGAAGAGTGCAGAAATGAGAATACTTGGAAAGGAGATCCACAACCACCATTATGACTGATTTATTCCCTGATTTGGGTAAGCCAGTAATAAAGTCCATAGAGATATCCTTCCAAATAGCTAGTGGAATCGGAAGACGTTGTAGTGTGCTCGAAGGTTTAACTGTTTCTCCCTTGTTGTGTTGACACAACTGACATTCATCTACAAAATTACAGATGTCCTGTTTCATACCATCCCAGAAAAAAGAACGTTTGACTCTATCATATGTTTTGGTGAACCCGGAGTGCCCTTCTTTGGGTGCAGCAAGAAGCTCAGAAAGTACTGTGGATTTAAGATTTGATTGTTTACATAAATACAAAGGGCCTTTGTATCGAAGATCATCATGTAGCCAATAGTACCCTAGGGGAGGCAGAGCCTTGCTTTGCAATTGCTGGATCAGATGAGAACTTTTGGGGTCTTGAAGCCATTCCTGTTGGACAACTTGGAGCTAATCGGGTACAATGAAGGAAAGAGAAAAAAAGGATCCTTCTTCTTCATATTTTCAGGACAGTGCATCCGCCACTACATTGTCTTTTCCCTTCTTGTAAATGATCTCATAATCATAACCAAAGAGCTTAGTCACCTGTTTTTGTTGCTCCTGGGAGGAAATGCATTGTTCCAGAAAGTAATTGAGGCTTTTATGGTCGATCTTGATTTGGAAGCATTGCCCCAAGAGATAAGGAAGCCACAACTCAACGACATGTAGAATAACCAACATTTCCTTTTCATAAATGGGTTTGCCCAGATTCTTTTTAGATAGTTTCTTGCTGGTGAAGGCCAAAGGTAGACCCTCTTACATAAGGATAGTGCCGATTCCTTTCCCTGAGGAATCACATTCCAACACAAAGGTCTTTGTGAAATCAGGAAGGGCCAAAACTGGAGTGGTGCACATAGTCGTCTTCAAGGTTTGAAAAGCTTGAGCAACGACTAGAGTCCAAGTGAAAGAGTTCTTTTTGAGGAGAGAAGTGAGAGGTGCTGCAATCTTTCCATAGTTCTTAACAAACTTGTGATAATACCCTGTTAAGCCCATAAATCCACACAAGATTTTGAGAGTCTTTGGGTGTGGCCAATCTTGCATAGCTTCAATCTTTTTCAGATCCACCCTGACGCCATCCTTGCCAACCAGATGACCCAAGTATTCTACTTCTAAGGCACCAAAAGCACATTTAGACTGTTTCAGGAAAAGTTGGTGCTGGGAGAGGAGATGGAGAACTTGATCCACATGAGTAAGATGGTCAGTCTAGTTTTTTCCATAGATGAGGATATCATCAAAGAAAACTAAGACAAAATGACGGAGAAAGGGATGAAAGACATGATTCATGAGGCTTTGGAAGGTGGAGGGAGCATTACACAAGCCAAAGGGCATGACCAAAAACTCATAATGGCCCTCATGAGTGTGAAAGGCCATCTTGGGAATGTCTTCCTCTTTCATATGTATCTGGTGATAGCGTGAGCGAAGATCAAGTTTAGTAAAGAATTGGGCGCCACTCAATTCATCTGGGAGGTCATCAATGACACGAATGGGAAATTTGTCTTTAATGGTCAATTTGTTGAGCGCACGAAAGTCAGGACACATTCTCCAAGAACCTTATTTCTTCAGGACCATGACTACAGGAGAAGAGTAAGGGATCGTACTAGGGTGGATAATGCCTACATTAAGGAGTTCTTGGACCATTTTCTCAATTTCATTTTTTTGTGAGAAGGGGTGGTGATATGGATGGATATTGGGAGGAAGGCTTCCGGGTACAAGGGGAATGGAATGATCATGAACAATGCGGGAAGGAGGAAGGCCTTGGGGAGTGGAAAATACCATTTTATGTTTAGAAAGGAGAGCTTGGAGGTCATGTGGCACCAGGGGTGTTTCTATTGCTTGAATGTCATGGAGTTGGGCAATGACACCAGAATGACCTTTTTTGAGCATCTGTTCGATGCGATGGGAACTAATGACCTCAGGTGAACCAACAATTATGCCCTAGAATTTATATTGGTGGCCTTCCTGGTCTTATTGCATGGTTAATGCCTTAAAATCCATGAGAATGGGACCCAAATTTCTTAGCCATTCGACACCCAACACAATTTCACAACCACCCACGTCGATAACAAACATATGGGATTTTAGGTGGTAGTCACTGATTTGGAGATGCACATTTTCATAGCACCCTCCACATTTCATGGAACCACCATTGGCAATCATGATTTGGAAATTATTGACAGCATGGATGTAGAAATGAGTTTCATGGGCAATGTGGCAATGAATAAAATTATGGGTGCTTCCACTATCAACTAGAATGATGACCTTCCGATGCTTGATGTAATCAATTAACTTGAGGGTTTGGGGAGCGGAAGAACTAGTGAGAGAATTGAGGAAAATGATGGGTTCTACTTCGGGAGGGTCTGAGGCAGGGGTTATGTCAGTGATTTTAGGTGACTCAGACACAAGGGGAGTTTCAACATCCTCTTCTAAAATGTCCTTAGAGATGGCCATAAAAAGATTTTGTTCCTTAAACTTGTGGCCTGGGAAATATTTGTCATCACAATTATAACAAAGGTCTTTGAGTTGGCGTTCAGCCATTTCAACCCTGGTCAATTTTTGGATTTTTAATGGGGTGGAGGGAGTAGTGGGAGTGATGGGTTTAGGGCGAGGGATAAAGGAGGGTTTTCGGTTTTGAGATGATACCACCTGTTGTGCTTCTTTATCTCTTTTAGTAGCCTCCACCCAAGTCGTGGGTCGATCCATGAGGACATGGGCCCGAATATCCTCCTTGAGGCCACTAATAAAACACTCTCGAAAGAAAGCATCAGTCATGCCCTCTGTTCGAAAATCCAGGCGTTCAAAGGTGGCTATGAAGTCTTCTACTGTTCCAGATTGCTTCAACTTTGTCATATGGCCCAAATGGTTGGTGTCCATGTCAAAGCGTTCATAAAGCTTAGTCACAAATTGGGTCCAAGAAATATACCCTTGACGAGAATTTTTTCTCCATTGCCACCACTGCCAACTTTCTTGATCTAGATGGAGAACACCATACTGGAGTTTGGCCAAGTCATCGGTAATTCCATATAAAGAGAAATAATGTTCCATTTGGGTTACCCAACCAGTGGGGTCTGAGCCATCAAATTTGGTCATGTCCATCCACGGAAGGCGTATGTCGCGTTGAAAGTGATGGGACTGAAAGGTATGTGAATGGGAGGAAGTTTCACCTTCATTCTTTATATGTGCTTCAGAGAAATGGTCATCTGTAGGGATCTTGAGTTTGGTGCAGAGTGCTGCAAAGAAAGATTCAATCTGGGTGGTAAGTTCTTGTTTGACTTCCTCCATTGAGGACTACATGGTTGTATTTATGGTAGCATTGATGGATGAATCGATGGAGGCAACAGTAGCACTGAGTTGTTTTACTTCTTTTTGGGTTTCTAGGAAACCAGATTGCATGGTGTTGAAGCAAGCTTCTAGGTCTTGGCTATGGGTATGGGCCATGAGGATGGGTGAACTGAAAAGGGGAAGGTGGGGTCAAAAATTTTGTCTAAAAATGATATGGATGAAAGTGATAAGGGCAGAGAGATGAATCCAATGGAATAGGTCTCAAATAATGGTGAAACAATTTCTAAACTTTTTTTTTTTACCTGCGGAGTTATACTCTGGTCTGAAGAATATTGTAGTGATGAAATCCTCAAATGTTTAACCAGAAAGAGATGCGTATTTACTTGGCAACCCGAACACAGTTGCGTGACAATCGATCTGGTCTATTTTTAATTCATTTATGTTTATGTCCCCCAAGGGTTAGGTATTCAAGGGTTCTACAGACAAGGGTTTTCCCTGTGATATAGCTCTCTGATATACATGCAGGGTCCAATAGTAGTACTCGGCCCAATATCTCAGGGCACTAACTAAGGAGGATAGATCGTACCCTTATCTGTGTTACTCGACTACCCAAGTACTAGAGAGTATCTTCCCGAGTGTTGTTCTCGGTGACACTATAGCAGTCTGGCAGCCGATAGTTTTATCTAAAGAGGGCTTCAAGAAATCTAGGCTGATTCGTACACAGGTGATGTCTGATGCGCTACCACTCGAAGGGGTACCAACAGGGGTTACAAGGGTGGCCAATAGATGTGCACTTAAGAACCACTTGTATTTCCTGCGTATATGAATCCCTCAATCATGGGTTTATGCATGTAACGACAGATCTCTGTGGTTTAAAGACGTCGGAATATGTCTCTACCCTGAAAAACAAATTCCCACAATTTCTGCCAAGGAAAGTGCTCTGATACCACTTGCAAGATACCCGATATATAAAATATGCAGAACAGAAATAAAATGCCAGAAATGACAGAATAACAATAAAATATCCAGCATAATCTCCACAATAACACATAAATGATATAAGAATAACAATAGAATTAACACTTTGATTCAGAAAGTAATGTTCACAGGCCTCTTCGAGGGGGCAACCTCCAATCGAGCAGCACTCTGTTACAATAATCTCCAAGCTAGGGTTTTCATACCCTTGACCCTTATTTATACAAAATGTCTATCAAGAGAAGCATCTAGAGAAAGATCCTTCTAGAAGTGGAATCTTCTATTAGATCTTCTTACATCCACCTTATTCTATTTTATTGAAAGGCCTTATTAATATTGACCTTTATTACATCTGAATATATTAATCTACCTATGTGCAGGTTAGGACCCTAACAACTTTATTCCATCATCAATTCATCATGTAAACCATAAACCCTAATTTAATGGAGTCATCGATTTGTTCCCAGTGAATGGATGTGTTGTTGTTGACATGGAATAGGACAACACATGTACCTTCTTCATTTTATTCCTTCACTTGATGTGGGCCTGGTCATTGCTAGCCTTGAATTGAAAGTTTCTCCTAGTCTTAGTCATCACCCTTCATAAATGTTGTCACCCAACGATCATTATATCAGAAGGTTGGAGGCATGTGGTCATTGAGATCATGAGGCTTTATAACCCCACAGTAACAAGAGACATTAATTGATCAACTTTGACTATATTGAAAGGTGTGTGCAATTGAAAATACTAACAACAAAAAACTAAAAGGGATCAATACACTGACTGTCAATGAGAGGTGATCTCATCGTGGTGTGTAGGAATAGGCCTAGCACCTTCAAAATTATCATTCTCCAAATATATTATACAAATTTTACAAGGAAATTGTACTAGGACTAGACACAGGTAACAGTGACCTGTGAATGGGGCCAACTTTGAAAGTTTATCAAACTTTTTCTGACTACATTGAAATTTGACATGGATAGACTATTCATATGCCTTAAAAATATGGGAGGGTTTCTAGACTCAAATTTGACTCACACGCCCACTTTCTTCCATCATTAATTCATCGTGTAAACCATAAACCCTAATTTAGTGGAGTCATCGATTTGTTCCTAGTGAATGGATGTGTTGTTGTTGACATGGAATGGGAAAACACACGTACCTTCTTAATTTTATTCCTTCACTTGATGTGGGCCTGGTCATTCCTATCCTTGAATTGAAAGTTGACCCTAGTCTTAGTCGTCACCCTTCATAAATGTTGTCACCCAATGATCATTATATCAGAAAGTTGGAGGCATGTGATCATTGGGATCATCAGGCTTTATAACCCCACAATAACAAGAGACATTAATTGATCAACTTTGACTATATTGAAAGGTACGTGCAATTGAAAATACTAACAACCCAAAACTAAAAGGGATCAATACACCAACTGTCAATGAGAGGTGATCTCGCAATGGTGTGTAGGAATAGGCCTAGCAGCTTCAAAATTATTATTATCCAAATATCTTATACACATTTTACAAGGAAATTGTACTAGGACTAGACATGGGAAACAGTGACCTGTGAATGGGGCCGATGTTGAATTTTTTTCAAACTATTTTTGGATGCATTGAAATTTGACATGTATAGACCATTTTCATGCCTTAACGATATGGGAGGGTTTCTGGACTCAAATTTGACTCACACGCCCACTTTATTCCATCATCAATTTATCATGTAAACCATAAACCCTAATTTAGTGGAGTCATCATTTTTTTCCCGTGAATGGATGCGTTGTTGTTGACATGGAATGGGACAACACATGTACCTTCTTAATTTTATTCCTTCACTTGATGTGGGCCTGGTCATTCCTAGCATTGAATTGAAATTTTCCCCTAGTCTTAGTCATCACCCTTCATAAATGTTGTCACCCAATGATCATTATATTAGAAGTTTGGAGGCATGGTCATTGGGATCATGAGGCTTTATAACCCCACAGTAACAAGAGACATTAATTGATCAACTTTGACTAGATTTAAAGGTGTGTGCAATTAAAATTGCTAACAACCCAAAACTAAAAGGGATCAATACACCAACTACAATGAGAGGTGATCTCACCGTGGTGTGTAGGAACAGGCCTGGCACCTTCAAAATTATCATTTTCCAAATATATTATACAAATTTTACAAGGAAATTGTACTAGGACTAGACACGGGCAACGATGACCTATGAATGGGCACAACATTGAAATTTGTTGAAACTGTTTCTGAATGCATTGAAATTTGACATGGATAGAATATTTTCATGCCTTAACGATATGGGAGGGTTTCTGGACTCAAATTTGACTCACACTCCAAATTTCTTCCATCATCAATTAATCATGTAAACCATAAACCCTAATTTAGTGGAGTCATCGATTTGTTCCTAGTGAATGGATGTGTTCTTGTTGACATGGAATGGGACAACACATGTACCTTCTTAATTTTCTTCCTTCACTTATTTTCACACATTTTTTTTATCCTTCCTTATGTTGAGAAAAAGTGTTCTTGTTTATCATATTATGTATATGAATGATTTTATTTTGGTTAATGTGACAAATTCTAGTCTAATACATAGTTATCTAATTCATCAAATAGATTATTAAAACTTCTCATAATGTGAATGCATGTAATAAATTCAAAAGAGTGTTCAAAGAGTCACACTCGTAAAAATTTCCATAGAATCATAGGGTCATGGACATGGTAGGCTCCACTCAAATACAACAATACCAATTGTGAGTACAAGTGAACTGCTATGTTTGGAATTCTTCTTCAAATTATTTCCAATAGCATTTCAATTACAACTTTGTACTTATCCATGTTATTCTTTGCAATCCCTAGAAAATCACCTTCTAAGGTCACAAGTTGGAATGTGGGAGAGTAAATTACCTAAGAAATGGAAGAAAGTATCTGAGTGTGGAAGCTATCACTATCCATGAACCCTATAAACTCAAGTGAATCCAATGGCATATGCTAACCAAGCAGAAATCATGATATGCAACAACCAAAAATAAAATTAAAACTAAAAAACTAAGTAGAAAAAAACCTAATGTAGAAAAATTATAAGGGGAAACACCCAGGTAGTAATTACTAAGTGTAGTACCTTTTGAGATATATCCCATTTCATGGCTCATCCAACACATTTCCCTAATAATATTCTTAATCATAAGATCTATTTTCTAGGACATGGCTCACAATGCAAGCACTATTCCACATTAGATTAAATTTTTCTTTGCCTACGACATACTTGTGTTATTCACAAACTAAGAACAAATCTTCTTTGAAGAACATTGGTGATGGAAAAACGTATCATATTGAGCCTTGAATTTTTTTTTGAGCTTCATTCACCATGGACTCATATCTATGGTTCTCATTGAATTGTTCTAGGTGAATGAGGCATTCTTCTAAAATAGTAGTGTTAGGGAGGATTTCACTAACTATCTTGAGTCAAGGAATTTAACATTCAATGGGAAAATTTTATTCTACCCCATGAACAAGTTGAAAAGGTGTAAAACCCATGGAAGTATTCACCAAGGTTTGATATATGTAAAGAGATAGAAAAGGAATTAAATGCTAATTGGATTTAGTCACATTTTTTTTTTGGAGAATGGTTTTCAAGGACTTATTGACCACCGCTACTTGTCCATTAGCCTATGGTAGTAAGGTGACAAGTGTTCCTAATAGAACCATAAATTGGCTACTAGTTGTGACATCATTTTTTCCTGAAAGTGATTACAATGGTTAGTGGCAATCTCCCTAAGTATATTGAATCTAAAAATGACATAGTTGGATAAGAAAAATGATGTCTCACCATCATCTGGCAATTCTAGCACAACCTTGTCCCACTTTGTGAACTAACCTATAGCCATATTAATGTATTTGTGACCTTTTTCTGAGGTTGGGTAACTTGTCATAAAATCAAACCCCCACTTGGTGAAGGGCCCAATGGTGATAAAAATATACAATGGAACTCAGTACATGCACATTTTCCTAGTAAAACTTGGCATGGATGACATTTCCTAATGGCTTCAAAATAATATTTAAAGAAAGTGGGACAAAAATATTCAGTGCATAAAATATTTTGGGCTATTTACAATCGAGAGAAATGATATCCATAGGATCCACTACGAAAATCATTTAGAACCCTTTCCACTTATTCATGAGTCAAACTACAACACAACCTTTCATCCACCCCATGATGATAAAAAAGGTTTCCAATGATAAGGTATCTCTTGGAAATGGTGAGAACATCACTTCTTATCGCAAATGAAGTGTGATGGAAATATTTGAGTCTAAAGATATAAAAATATGTCTCCATACTAAGGGTCAACATAGGAGATGAGGAAAATGTGATTGTTAGGGAACGATTCAGTTTTGATTTTATCCTCCCCCTTAGGTATCTTTGGAATTAACTATACAAAGACTAGATACTTCTTCGAATTATCTTATGTAAACTCCAGATTAAACTCTTATAGGATCACAATCCAATTAAACTCTTTTCTTCCCATGGTTTCTTAGCTCCATCCATGGCTTTGATGACGACGTTATCTTAAGAAAAAACAATATTAAAGGATTCTAAGGCAAGATAAGAGTTGAAGGCCAACATAAGTTAAGAAAACTAATCATACTCCTCCATTGGAGAAGAAGCATGAATAACATCTAGTGAGGCCATTTGAATGGTATAATAAGTGATTTTATCCATAGAAAAAGTAAGAGACATCTTTACATGTATTTTTTCCTATGCCAAGATATAAGGATTTGGTAAACCCCATAGATCTTCAAAGTAAAATGTTCTGAAGAAACATTTCGTTACCATGGAGTTTCTAGATATGTACAATATCACATATACATGGGAAAAGTTAATGTAAGATATGGGTGAGGGGAGATTAAAATTTCCCATCAAGGATGGGTACATCCTGACACCCACATTTTCTGTCCTCATGGAATTCTTAATCAATTGAACATTGCATCTTGTTGAAGTAGTTTGACTAGTTTATAAATAAGACAACTGGTTAGTATGAACAATCTTTCCCTAGTGAGGGAAATAAATCATGCAAAAAAACATAGATACCGCATCCATCATTTCACACGTCCAACTATGACCTAGGAGGAGATTATATTCTAAAGGATTACTAATAACCTCTATCTATACAGGTCACTATATTTCCCCCAATTTCAAGTAGAATAAAGGAATAATTCCATGAGTCCTGAAAGAATGTCATCAAAGGATTTCAACATCATTAGTGATGGGACTATCTTAGGGGAGCCTAGGGCACACCAAAATGATCAAGGCATAATGGATGTGGAAGCTCCCTCATCAACTATTGTCCTAAATATGTTTGTTCTTCATGAAAAAATGTATATATGTAAAGCGATGTAATGAGGAAGACATGGCTTCAAATTTCTAGCTTCAAATGTTATTCATTGAGAATCATTAAAATAAAAAGCATAAGTTTTCGATATAAGTGACCTTTTCTTCATGGGGTATATTTAGAGGAACTTGAAGGAAGACACAACCTAAGAATATCGGGCCAGATATTCAACTATTCTATAGTTATAAGTATCTTGGGCATTAGGATTATGCATCCACCACGTTAATACACCAATAGGAATATACGACATTTTGTTGAATGTTGGTTTCTCTATTTGTAGAGGGTTTATATTTCATACATGGATTCCTATTTTTATTTTTTGATAGTCTAAGGAGCACCATATTTATGATACCAAGTTTAGATATTTACATCATGTTCACACACGAACACATTTTATGGGTTTCCCCCTTACAGAGGGGCTCCCTAGTTTCTCCAAGGGAAAAGAATGACATAAGAGAGGGATGAACACCTCCACCTGTCCCCCACACAAGAAATGGGGTTCTCAATAGGGCGTGGGCAAACACAACAGTTAGGATCAGATGGACATGAGAGATTATCACTTAGTGGGATTAGGGTCGGCCGATGGATTCTTGCAAGGCTCGGGGTGGATAGGACACTCAGTTGTAGGCCCTCTCTCCTCACCTTTCTTGGACTACCTCCTCCAACGAGAACACGCTTTATCGAGTATGTCTTCCTTGGCTACTTCTCTTTCTACTTCGATGTCCCTCGCTTCACCTTTTATTTCTGAGTCTACTTCTTTTTCTACGAGTGAGGAGTCTTTTATCGAAGTCTGTCTGGCCTCCCTTCACTACCCCTTATCCTCCTCCTCGACGGTCTTCTCACCTCTTCTAGTCACTCCCTCCCTAAATCTAGGGGTTTCAGGACTCTCACTTTTGTCGGGGCACTTGACCCCTTCCAAACCTCCACACTCACCTGTTGTTGAGATTAAATGTTTCAGGGGCTATGAGAATGGGATTATATTATATATATATATATATATATATTATATAATTTATAATTTATATAATATATAAAATATGTATTATACAATTTATAAATTATATAATATATATAATATATATTATATAATTTATAATTTATAAATTATATATATTATATAATATATAAATTATATTATATATAAATAAACTAAAAATGAAAAATGAAAAAAAACAAAAACAAAACAACACATAAAACAAAATCAAACACTACACTCTCGCACTCAAACACTACATGCAAAGTGGAGAGGAGGGCACACGGGGAAGGAGGGGACACCAGAGGAGGGCACATAGAGAAGGAGGGTACACGGGAATAACCCCACGTAGAGTGACCTGTGAGAGTGCCCTTGTTGGCCAAGCGACAGAGGAGAATATCCCATGAGAGAGCCCTTGCTGGTTGGACTGATAGAGGAGGAGAGGGCTAGATAGACATCAACATGACAAAATCAATAAGACTATATATCCATGTATTTGGTTTATCCTCATTTATAAAATGATTTCAATGCTCGGTGTGGTTTTTTCATTACTTGGAGAAATATGGCCATTGTCCCTTAATCTTTGAGCTGAGAGCTAGGGTTTATGATAAAATCAAAACCATTAGAAAAAACAATGAGTAATCAGGTTCACTACACTCATGTACAGGGAATAGTGCTAGAGATGCCCATATCACATAAGTTCCACTACCCTAAAATTGTTTTCTCAGACGATTTTTGAAACTAGGGGTTTTACTATTGAGATCCATTCTCAAAATGCATTTGATGGTTGAAGTACAAAATAGGTTCCCTAGAAGCTAGACAATGCTCTCACCTCCACCAAGCCCAAACAAACCAATAGAGTTAACGAAACATAGTTGCAATGTTTGTTGTGGCTTTCACACACTGGAGAAAATTGTCCATTACCGACCAATGACTTTGATCTACAAGCTAGTCTCTATGATAAAATGAAACTGATGAATGGATCAACAATTTTCTAGTTTTTTTGGACTCAGACAAGTTCCACCACTCAAATGGTTTCTTTGATGATTTTAAAAACTAAGGTTTTTCCTATTGAGAGGCATTTTCAAAATGCAATTGATGGGAAAAGTAGGAAATAATTGCCCCAAAAGGGTAAGGTCAATGTTCTCACCTCCACCACACCCAAATACACTTGTTGGAGATGATGGTATGCATTGGCAATTCTCGATGTGCTTTTTTCACACCTAGGAGAAAAATGGCCATTATCCTTCAATTTCTTTAGGTCATGAGCTAGGGATTGCGGTAAAGTGCATATTGATGAACAGATCGACAATCTATCAATTTTGTTGGACTTGTGTACATGAAATAGCACTATAGATTCCCGCATCACATGAGTTCCACCGCACTAAAATGTTTTTCTCATACAATTTAATTCAATGACCCAACATATTTTTTACATTGTGTTTTGAACAATTAGTGTAAAGTGTTTTGATTAAGGTGTTGGAATCTTGCATTTGGTTACTAGCAAGGCTCGTCTCATTGAAAAATTAAAGAACCTCATCAAGTCACCATGGACAAAGTATGTTTTATACTTCATTACCAACAAGGATTTACTAATTATATCCTAATCAACAATCATTTCATTCCATTTCTAGAATACCACTTCCCGCTACAATATTACATTCAAATCAATTTTTTAATTTCATAATAGTGGATCTTCTTACCTTGTTCCAGAGCCAATAATTTTTCACATGTAGACAAAACACTAACCATGGTAATTGAGTTGGGTTTTATTCCCAAGACAACCAAATATGGCTCATAGTTAAAATGTAGGGGAAATCAAAATGTATTACAAACGTCTTTTCTATATAGTATGGTTTGACCTCAAATTGTGGGGTTTATCTTGTATTAATTGCATTCCATTTCAACAAGACTAATTCCCACAAAAAACATTACATTCAAATTAGATTTTATTGCATAACAATTGATCTACTTACCTTATTATAGGACCAATAAATATGAACATGCATGCAGAGCATTGACCACAATGATTGAGTTGGGTTTTATGCCTAAGACTACACACATTTCATTGAAGAATGTCAAGGATTAATGGGGAAAAAGAATCTAGGACAACCAACAATGATTGGATTCCATATATCTACCTACCTTGTTCCAAATCCATTAAATCTACGCATTTAGGCATAACACTAACCATGGTGATTAAGTTGGGTTTTATTCCTAGGACATGCATTTCATTGAATAATGTTAAGGATTCATGGGGGCA
>CBVK0101730852.1:0-11568 GCA_900067695.1 Picea abies | reverse complement strand
GGGATCAACCAATTTACAACGAATTTTATATTTCTTAGGTCAATACAAAATTTACATCCTCTAACTACAAATTCCATACACAACAATAATTGTTTTCCAAGCTCATATTTCTTCATGTTGGCTTGCAATTAATTGTGTTGAAGGGTTAAAAATATCAACTCCAAATGTTTCAAATGATCTTCCCAAATCTTGCTAAAAGTCAAAATATCATCCAAGGAGGCTACAATAAAGGTGTTCGAGAAATGGTCTTAAGATATCATCCATCAATCTTAGAAGTGTTGTCATAGTATTGTGTAATATAAATTGCATAATGACTCACTCATGCAATCCATGTGTTTTTTTGAAAGTAATATTCCAAATTATTCTTTGTGTATATTGTCATATTGGTATCCTTACTTCTAATCCAACTTCATGATAACACATGCTTCAAATATTTGGTTGATTAATGCCTTGATTATTTGTAGGGGATATATATATATTTCCTATAATCTTTTTCAATCTAAAAGATCTACACATTTTCTCTAACATCCATTTTTCAATAGAAATGTTGGCTACACCTGTGGACCTGCACAACTGCTACACTTGTGGATCTGCACACCTGCTACACTTGTCATCAAAGAATTACTTCCTATCTTGTTGAATGCCAAGGTCACCATCCCACTCAGGACAAATCGCTATCCTAAGTTGTTTTTAAAAAGAACTTCTTGCATCTTGTTGAGAAAGTGGAGACATTGTAATATGGAATTACCATATTACAATGTAATATGGTAATCCAATATCCTGTGTATTTATTTATTTTTAAACTTAAAGGACGCGTCACAATATCGACGATAGTTCGTCGGAAACCAATTTTTATTTTGAACAACCTTGGCAATAGAGATGACAGTTCGTCGCAATTTTCCATAGTTTTTCGTCGCGCATACAACATATACGTCATAAGTTTGGTCTTGGCATAAATTTTCATCGCTATTGACACGCTTTTTCGTCGCAATTTTCCATGGTTTTGCGTCACACATACAAAATCTACGTCGTAAGTTTTTGTCTTGGCATAAATTTTCGTCGCTATTGCCACACTTTTGCGTCGCAATTTTCCACAGTTTTGCGTCACACATACAACATCTGGGTCATAAGTTTTTGTCTTGGCATAAATTCTCATTGCTATTTCCACGGTTTTGCGTCGAAATTTGCCACGGTTTTGTGTTGCACATACAACATTTGCGTCGTAAGTTTTTGTCTTGGCATAAATTTTCGTTGCTATTGCCACTCTTTTGCATCGCAACTTTCCATATTTTTTTTACATTTTTGTCTTGATGGTGATGACACGTGGAGAGATAATTTCGTCATTTTTTCCCCGAACACCTGGTTTGTGGATATAGTGACGAAAAAATGTCTTGTCTTTTGTGGAAATTGCGATGGATAAGTGTGGCAATAGCAACGAAAAACCGTCACAAATTTGGTAATATGTACTAGTGTGAGGAGAGATGAGGAGGGAACCAACAAGTACAACTAATATTAGTAGAACCTCGTGGAGTGGATCCTAGAGTCACTGTTATCACTAGAGGAGGCACTGCTATAGGAGAAGATAGGGTGACCCCGAGGAATATTACAGAAGAATCATGAGTTAGAAGAGATGCGGATATGACACAGGAGTTTGATCCAAAGAAAGAGAAGTAGAAATTTGAAGAGGAAAGAAAAGAGTTTGGAAGAGATAAAGATTCTTCATCAAAGGAAAAACCAGAAGTGAGAGAATGTGAAATTCCCCTAGCCTTTGATCCGTTTGCTTCACCCAAAGAAGTAAAAGAGGTAAACAAACTTATGGAATTCTTATGTACTTGCATTAATTTGATTAACGATGAAAAATCCATACAAGAACTACAAAATTTGATCAGACAATATGAGATAGGAAGGGTAGATCCTCTACTGAATAAAGAAGTACATCAACTATCCAAAAAGAGAAGGAAAAATAAGGAACTACACCTTAATGCTCAAATTGGAGATTATGTGGTCCTCGACTTAGGGTTGAAGGTCAATGTTATGACGAAGCAGACCTGGGCACTGATGGGGAAACCTAAGTTGATCTATTCCCCTATCATTCTTAGGATGGCTAATCAGTAGGCAGTAACCCCTTTGGTAGGTTGGAGCATGTCCCTGTGGACATCGATGGGGTAAGAACATTTGTGTACTTTGAGGTAATTGAGATAGTTGATGATAGATGTCCTTATCCCGCGTTGTTAGGAATTGATTGGGATTTCAACAATTCCACTGTTGTTGAATTAAAGAAAATAATAATGACATTCGAAGGTGATGGACTTAGGGTCATTGCACCTCTAGATCCTGATGAAGGTTGAAGATACACAGAACCCATCAGAGAAGAAGACCACACATATGAGCTAGATAATATATATAAATTGACAACAAGACAATAGGATTACATTAACCCTACAGAAGATGGGAACTTAAGTTGGCGAAGTGACAACACATGATCATCAGGCTCATAAGAAGCACTGGAGAAATGGTAGAACAAAATGTATGAATTTTCTGCATGGAGATGTGCCAGATTGACCAGGGAAGTTCGGTGGATTGGCACAAAAGTAAGTAACTTTTCCACATTTGATGGTTTAAATCATTTAGAAAATTTCTTGTTGAAATTTGAAGAAGTTGTACTAGTACAACAGAGATTGTTGGCACTGGATGAGGCTTTGAAAGCTACTTTATCAATATGGTGGGGGACACATAAAAGGAACATGACGGACTGGATGCAATGTCCCACTTTGCTGACAATGCGATTTCCAGACAACATTGAAGGATGCAAAGTTAGATACATAGGTCAAAGCTGTCTGAATGACCATGTGCAAGGTTGTGAGTAGGCCTGGAGAAGCATTTCTCAAGAGCAGTGGGTGCATAAGCTCATCAATACTTTGGATGAAATGCCTATCAATTGGTATCTTCAAGCAAAATAGTGCCTCACCACTTCAGATTGGTACGATTTGACTTAGAAATTTGTAGCTACATTTTTATTTGAAAGTCAGTATCCCACAGTGGATCAAGCTTTACAGGTTGTCATACATAAAGTCCTTGAGGAGGCACCTAGCCTCCCTATGGAACAATAAGAGGATGAATGGATTGCACCTCTTCAGAAACTGTAAGGATGTTATAATATCAATGTTGATGAAGACGATGA
This sequence comes from Picea abies, assembly GCA_900067695.1. Lineage (NCBI taxonomy): Eukaryota > Viridiplantae > Streptophyta > Pinopsida > Pinales > Pinaceae > Picea > Picea abies. Next base: position 8,387 of record CBVK0101730852.1, on the reverse strand, counting down.
TCCTAGGAATGTGAACATCGCTGAAAAAAAAGGATAGAGAGACGTAGAAGGACCAGGATTCGAACTACCTTTCATTGGACAACCGATAAAAATCAAGAAAGTTAATATTAGAACAGAGAAAGCACCTAATCTTGCTAATGTTGGAGATTACTGGGATGATTCCAACATTGATAAGATCACAAAATTATTGCATGAATATCATGACTTGTTCCCAACCAAGTTCACTGATATGAAGGGAATAAAAGGGCCCATGGGAGAGATGAATATTCCATTGAAACCTGATGCAAGGCCAGTTAAGAAGATACCCGACAAATTGAATCCAAAATATAAGGAAAAAGTTAATATTGAACTAGACAAAATGTTGGAAGAAGGAATCATAGAACCTATGGAAGAGTCAGAATGGATTAGTCCTATGGTGGTACAATATAAGAAGATAGGAGAGATCATGATCTATGTATATATCAGGAAGTTAAATGATGTTTGATTGCATGACCCATTCCCTACACCATATAAAGACGAAGTGTTAGATATTGTAGGAGGACAGGAGGTATATTTCTTTACAGATGGATTTTCAGGTTATCACCAGATCAGGATTTCCAAGGAAGATTGCCACAAGACCACATTTGCAACAGAATGGGGTTCCTACCAATACACAGTGATGCCTTTCAGATTGAAGAATGCACCAACCATCTTTTCCATGGTGGTGGTTGAAGCATTCAAGGAGTTTTTACATAAATTTTTGGAAGCATATTTTGATGATTGGACTATTTTTAGCCTATTGCAGAATCATATTGAATGTTTAATAATAATGTTGGATAAGTGAAGGCAATGTCATATTTCCCTGAATATAAATAAGTGCATCTTCCTTTTACCCTTTGGAAAGTTGCTGGGCCATATTGTGCGTAAGTAAGTGTTGCTGGTAGACCCATCCAAGATTGCCATTATTTTTTATCTACCCCCTCCTACTTCAGTCAGATAGCTGCACACTATGTTGGGACATACTGGATACTACAAGAAGTTCATTAAGGGCTATGCACAGATTACAACACCCATGGAGAAGCTTCTGAAGAAATATTGTCAGATTCAATGGATAAAAGAATGTCAGCAAATGGTTACTGTGCCTATTCTCGTTTTCCCATATTGGAGCAAGGTATTTCACGTACATGTCAATGCTTCATCTATTTCACTAGGAATAGTGTTATCACAACCAGGAGTGGGATATATTGTCCATATGTTATCCTTTTCTAACACAAATCTATCTACAGCTGAGATAAAATACACTACCACTGAGAGAGAAGGTTTAGCCATGGTGTACGCGCTGCAGAAGTTTCAACACTACTTGTTGGGAGGACATTTTAATATGTTCACTAATCACTTTGCGTTGAAATACTTAGTCAACAAGCCAGTTTTGGGGGGAAGAATATGCAGATGGCTACTATTATTCCAGGAATATGATTTTGAGATTGTGGTCAAGCCAGGGAGAATGAACAAAGGACTTGATCATTTGTCTAGGTTGGAGCATGGAGAGGAACCTACTAGTTTGGAGGAAACACTACTAGATGCATAGTTGTTGGCCATTATAAGGGTTGATGACCACTTCTCTGAGATAGTCCATTTCCTTTCAACAAGAATGAAACCTAGTGAATATACAATCATCCAAAAGAAACAATTGTTAGTGCATGCTGCATATTTTTCACTTATAGCCAAATAAATATACAAGATGGGACCTAATGAGATCCTGAGGAGATGTGTTATGGAGGAAGAAAGACCACTGATTTTAGAAGAATCACATGAAAGCATCACATGAGGAAACTATGCAAGGAAAGAAACAATGCATAAGGTTATAAGAGTTGGCCTCTGATGGCCTACTTTACATAAATATGCCAAGGAATACTATAAAGCCTGTGATGTATGCCAAAGAGTTGGGAAGCCTCCTTGAAGAGATGAGATGCCTTTAGCACCACAACTGACTTTGCAAACATTTGAGAAATGCGCAATTGATTTCATAGGACCTATAAACCCACCAGGGAAGTGCACCGGAGCTACATACATCATCACTACGACAAAGTATTTGACAAGATGGGTAGAAGCAAGAGAAGTTAAGGACTGTAGTGCAAATACAACTGCAAGATTTATATTTGAGGATATCATAACCAGGTTTGGATGCCCAAAGATCCTGATGAGCGATTAAGGTACACACTTTATTAATAATACTATTGAAGCTTTGACTCAAGAATTTGAAGTCCACCATCATAAGAGTACTCCTTGCCATCCACAAGCAAACGAGATGGTTGAAGCTTTCAACAATATCTTGGAGACATCACTGACGAAGATTTGCAATGTGAATAGGGATAACTGGGATTTGAGAGTACCAATAGTGCTATGGGCCTATAGAACTACTTACAAGAAGATAACAATGCAGACTTCGTCTAAATTGGTGTATGGCCTAGAATAAGTTGTACCTATAGAATATTTGGTTCCTATTCTCAAAATTGCAACATTCACAGATATGGATGACATTGGCATTGTCCAAGAGAGGCTTGTGCAGTTGGTAGAACTAGAAGAAGATTGATTTATTGCAGGATTCCATCAATAGGTACATAAGGAATGGGAAAAAGCCTATCATGATAGGCACATCAAGAATAAAGCCTTTAATCAAGAAGATCTATTATTGGTATACAACAACAAGTTCATGAAGCATCTGGGGAAGTTTATGACACCTTATCTTGGGCCATATGAGGTTTCTTACGTTACAGAAGGAGGAACTGCGTAGTTGAAGAGTTTAAATGGATAATGGAAGGAAGGTTTGGTGAATGGGAGCTGGTTGAAATTGTACTATGACAACCAACTACCTCATAGCTCTCAGTAGAAGCATGAAAAAAAAGGGTCTAGGTACCATGTGAAATTGAAACTGGGTACCAGACACATAAAATAAATTATGCACAAGGAAATAAGGGTGGGACAAAGAAGAAAGCACACGCTGCCCCGCGTAGTCTGAAGATGAAGAAAAACAAAAGGTTCAGACATAAAGTTCCTTGAGATGAGTCACATGTGAGTGTTGGGGGCCTGTTGGCCCTTGGTTATGGAAGGTTGCAAAGATTAATTAAAGAAGAGAGAAGTGAAAACTGCGTGGAAGATAAGTTGACTGAGATTGGGTCGAAGTGGCCAAAAGAGCAGAAAATATAGAGCAAAGTAAGAGAAATAAAGTCCTTGGACAGGGAGATCGAGGAAGACAGATCAACAAGGAAGATGGATCGTGGACGACTCAAAAAGCAAGAGAAGCAACCAATGGATTATTTGGAGCACCTCATAGGAAAGAAGGAAAGACAGGGTGGCGGATCAAGTTGACCTAGGGTTTTAGACATCTAGGGTTTTGGTATTTAGGTTTTTGACACCTAGGTTTTGGCCTAAGGTTGTCTGAAATTCATTGTAATGTATAAATAAATGTCAAGAGGACCTGGGATGGGTTCGATTATGTATGATGAGTGATTGTTGTTATTGTTGAGAGAGAAGTATTGTGAGGTGAGAGAAGTATGTGTTGTAATATCCTTAGTTGGGTGCGAAGATCAATCCGGTAGCTAGGTGCGCAGGGAGGTTAGAGAAGAAGAGAAATAAATAGATTCTTGCAAGCTAAGAGTGCATATAGAACTGTATGCTTTCATCTAATATATTATAAAGTGCAGTTTCGTGGACGTCGCCCTAGGGAGAGGGTGGACCACATATATCTTGTTGTTGTGTGTTATTGATGTTGTGTTCTTCTGATCTCTGATATACTGTTAATGAAATATTGTGTTAGATCTAAGATATAGTTCACGGAGTATTATTAAGAAATATAAGAACTAACTAGATCTGTGTGAGAGTATTTCCCTGGATCCACTTTTCATTTCCTCTGGTTATAGACACCTATTTCTTGTAACCTCCTTTAGGTACTTTGGGTGAGACTGCAGATGCTTTGTAGGTGTTTCTAAAAGGGCCAATAGTTAGGGCTTGTTGGTGCGCTGTTAAAACTGAACCCTGGGTCTTCTCCCATGCCAACAGTCCCCAAACTATATAACTATCCTTTTTTCATATAAAAGGAGGTATTGGGGTCCCATTCCCACATCAAGCATTAGAATATAAAAACTCTGCACAAATCCCTTTCCCTCCTTTCCCAATCATTTTCAAACCCTTTCTGAGTTTCTGCCTCAACATTCCCTCTCTAGCCTTTTCTCGTATACAATCCCTTCCCTTTCCCTAAAGTGATAAGCTAATTGTGAGAGAAGGCATTGGGATGGTGCACTTGGAGAAATATTAAGAGGATCTTGGATGAGATTTGTGGAGCATCGACCTACAAAGGTTGTAATTTTTTATCTTTGGATTTGAATAAAATAATCTTTTTCCTATCCCAAATGATATATTTATGTTTTTCATTTGATTCATGTATAATGGTTTATGTCTAACCCTAATATTGATGAGTAGATATAAAATGTTTGTAGCATTGTTTTCTTAAGTGTTCTTGTAGGTCATCTTTGGGAGGAGACTTGCAACCTAGGAAACTACAAAGCTGGAGGTGGTCTACATCAAACGTTGGACCAAAGGTACAACTTCTGACTTACTTTCCTATGACTTTTTGTTCATCCATTTAGAGTGCTTGGGTAGTTTAGGAATTAGATTGTCTTTTCAGGGAGATCATATCTCTACCTATACTTTGGCTCTGGTATAGTAATAGGGGGATTTTCTCCGCTAGCACCTCCCCTCTCAGTATTCCAACAATATAGATGGTTGCTTCTTACTTAGCCATGATACTAGACACTTTCCTAGGCAGAATTCTCGTCCATTGTTGATCTTCCTATCATCCACACTACCAACCCAATATGCATCAATATATGCATTTAATGTAATTTTTTTTTTGTTTTTGGATACCATTATCCAAAACCCAAGGTAGCTCTTAGATATATAAATATCCTTTTTATTGCCTTCAAATAAGTCTCTTTAGGTGCAGATTGAAATCTTCCTATTTGTCCTACAACTTGTATGATGTAAGGTTTTATTGTTGTTTCATATACCAGGCTAACAACGATTGATATGTACATGGTTTAGTCTATCTTTGGTGAATCATCATCTAAGCTTAGTTTGCATCCTATAACCATGGGAATGCCCATAGGTTTGAAATCTTCCATTTGAAATTTCTTTATCATTTCTTTGATATATTTGGTTTGGGATATGAATATCCCTTTTTTTGTCTAAGTAACTTGTAAATGCAAGAAGAATGTTAGTTCACCTAGCATAGAAATCTAAAATTCTTTCTGCATTTCTATAGTAAAATGTTTGCTCAGTATAGTCAAATTACTTCCAAAAATGATATCATCCACATATAGCACAACAACAATCATATTTTGTTCTTCAATTTTGATATATAGGTTGTCGTCAGTAGTCCCTCTCATGTATCCTTGTTGTTGTATATAGTTACGAATCCTTGATACCTGTTGTTCTTGAGTCTACACTTAAGGATATAAAGTGTAGAGTCTAAGCATCTAAAGTGAGTGAAAGAAAAGGAAGGGGAAGAAACAACCTCGGGGGATGAAGCTATGGCCGATCTCTGAGTTGTCTTTGTTTAGCTTCCAAATATTCTTGAATGCTGATATCCCACTCGATGGCGGCCCATGAACGTTCGAGCTTTGTCAGGGTGGTGGTAGTCTTAAGTATGGTATCAAAAAGATTCAAAGTGATGTTGGTTTGATCCGATAGACCAGGTTCGATGTTGGGTTGTCTTACGATAGGTATAGTCATGGGGAGAACAGAGATTTAAAAGAAGGTTGATGTTTTAAAGTGCTTATCTCAACTTTAGATTATACGGGGAAAATTCAATGAAGCCAATCGAAGGGTTTAAGTAAATCAAAGGTCATTTTATATAACTGAGATTAAAATCTTGAAACCGAGTGTGAAAACATAGAGCTGTCAACAATGTGGGGCATCAATTTCAGAGGAATCCCACGCTGTAGAAGAAGAAGAAAGGACAGGAATACCTTGATGAAAGCATATAATGTAGAGATCTAAGTAATTCACAGGTCTTGTACCTACTAGTAGCCGATACAGAGGAAAAACTGTAAATAACTAGATAACTAGAACCTGATAACCACAGTAGAAGTTATACTAAATTGCAGCTAAAACATTCATCAAAGACGTATATGTAAAAAATGACGTGAAGCATGAAATATAGAGGAAAAACACATAACTCAATCTCGACAGAATATGGAGTCTTCAATTCACTTTGTATTAATCCTGGCTAAAAATAACTTTCTCTATTACAATCTACCACCGGAGAAAAAAAATCCTCTTCTATTACAATCTCCCTGTTATTTAAACAAACTTCTGAACATCTAGAATTTTGATCGTTCTGGAAACCTGTCAGTTACATATGGAAAATTGGAGTGTTTCATCTCTTCATCTTTGTCTTCCCTCGTAAGGGTAGTGTACCTTCCTTTCTCTACTCTTTCGGCTCTAGCAATAGAATGGGTTGACATCTGTCATTATTTAGCACCAGAAACCTGCGCCTTCGCCTGCCCGATCAAATGACACACCTCTCCACCAACTGGGCTATCAACCTGGAAGGATTTTCTTGGTTTCTTGCCTCAAAGTTGTAACAACTCTTTGCCAACTGTGGCGACCTTATCCCTACTTGTCGGTCTTCCATGATGATAAAACATAATTGTAAACTTGGCTGTACTAGCCATTTGTCCACTTGGACCAAATCAACCTATCTTATCTGGGGTATCTCCACTTGCTCTTTCTCCACGTTTTATTTGATGTCCAATAGGTGTTTAGCTATATTGATTTTTCCCAGCGTCCCAGCACTAACTTCCTTATCAAGGTCTAGCAAACTTTTACTTATCAAGGCGAATGTTTCCTCACAAGAATTCATCACTTCATTAGCTCTCCCCTTACTTTCTGATATATTCTGCTCCCAGACCTTCAACAAGATATTCCCTCTAGTTTTTTATGTGATGGATAATTTAGAGCTGTTGACCATCTCTATCTTCACCGTAGCTATAAAAACGTCTTGGAAAGCAACCCAAGCTGCCTTGACTTCTTTTTCCCTCAAAGAAATACTTTCTAACACTTGATCTATCATCTGAAAGTGGTTCTGAATGGTTCCTACTTTTAGAAGAAAGTCTTGTTGACCCGTTAATACCTTCTGTTGGATTTTTGTAGCTTGGGATCTGAGTTGCCCGATCCTTGTGAGGGTATCTCTGCTTGACCTTGGACCTACTTTCCTGGCGTACCCTTTTAGGTGTTTCCTTCCTGTTTGTAGGGGACTTTGGCTCCTTTCTCTGAGGTTCCAGCCTCCCCTATTTTCCCTTGGTTCTTATCCCTGTTAGGAATTGAGTCCTTTTAACCTTTGTCTTCTGTCTGCTGTGTAAATGGAAGCTTTGGGGATTCACCCTGTAAAATCTGGGGGAGACAACTTCACCGGTGCTCCTGGAATTTCAAGAAATCGACCATATATCTTGGTGGCAGGGCTTGAATATGACTTAGGACTTCAGAGTAGTACCTCGCACCCCAGAATATTTCATCATGAGGGGAATCCTCGTGTTCATATCTCTTTAGGCCACAACTCCCCAGGTGATTTCTCACAACCTTACTAGGGTCGTTCTTTTTGAACTCAATATCCACCAACTTCATTTCTTCTAAAACCATAGCCTTGGCTTTGGCATGGCCAAAATCTAACAAGGAATATGCACCAATATGAATGGGGAAGGATGGTCATACCTTTTTTTTATACTCATTTGAGTTCTTTGCTTATTTCGCCGAGCACAGTTTGCCTGGCGATCTCGCGACACAATAGCTTATTTGGCAAGAAAAGAGGTAGAGTATTTGGAGGAACAAAGGTGTCGAAAAACCTTATATATGAAAACTCCACCTCTATATATCAATCTACCACGTTACTCATGTTGGTCATGATGTTATCCGAAATCCTGCGGGGCAGTTGGAAGAAGATGGTGACATGTAATGGCACCATTACCCAATTGAAGATCTCATAGATGCATTCTTTGGATTTATCCTCCGAAATATTTGAATGGTAGACATGAATAGGCTCTGTATTAGATGGAGCCTAGCTCCAGTTCATTAGTGCGAAGGGTGTCATGAAGCAGATGGCATCCATGATGTAAGCAGACATAAAGAATGAAGTTGCTTTCTTACTTTCCCTCTATGCTCGATATTTAGTAATTCGATTGGTTAGACTGTCATACAATATTTTGGTCCAGTTGAAGGAGAAACCCTCAACAAATGTATGAATGAGCGGCACCCATGGGAGGAAAAAATGGGTAGTGTCTTCCTTTCCATACAACCTGCAAGTCATCATCACTATGTATTTTAATTGTGGGTGAGATCGGAAGAGCGGTTCA
>CBVK0101730850.1:0-21259 GCA_900067695.1 Picea abies | reverse complement strand
AGATAAGAACATCGAGGACGATGTTCCTTTTAAGGGGGAGGGAATTGTAAAACCCTGTTTCCCCCAGTTTGTAAAAAATAACTGGACTGGCCAAGAACTATGGCAAACTCATAAATGTGGATATGTGATGTAATTGGACCTTGAAGAAAAGGTCAATGAATGTGAATAACATTATGAATTTTATTGCAGGACTGCTGAGAGGGGATATGCAAAAAAAGAGACCACGATGGCAGTGGAAGGCACCTAGAAAGGTGGCATTAACTTCCACCGATAATTAATACTGTATTTGGACTCCACTGGCCCGGAGAACCAAAAGCAACTCACTAGCCCTGAATTAAATGTCTTGTAGGCTGGTAGGTAGATGGTTTAATGAGGGATGGGAGGTGAACCGCCCATCCGTAGAGTCGTCAGGCCTGACCAGCACGAGGGTAATCGTTCCACACGCAACCTCACAAGAGGGTAAGGCGTGGGGTAGAAGCGATTAGGGGTAGATGCGAGGGGAGAACTCTGGCAACACGTAGAGTGAGTGATAGCAGAGAGGAAGGATTGCAACCTTCGATCATGGTCACTAGCAAATGGAGAGACAGTCTCATAGCATCGTGGTCTCAGCGTAGGGGTGGCTAGTGGTAAATCCACTGGGAGTCGCTAAGCCTACGGTTGGGTGGAAACTGGCACCCCTCTCAGCAGTTGCTTAACCCTGGTGTTATTTCTGATAAGTGTTTTGCCTCTGGCATCTGGAATTATATGTATTCTGATAATTATGCTCATAAGCTGTGAAACTGTGAATGTTTTCATTATAAGAAGGTATGTGTGGAATTTTGATCAGTACTAGTAGTTGTATATGCTTATAACAGAAAAAAACCACGCATGGCTTATGTTGATAAATGAATCTAATTATGCATAAGTTGAACCAAGTCAGACTTCCAATCTGTTCTCGGGAATATTTTTCCCCTTATCTATCTCCAGGAATGCCCCAGAATAGACCTCTTCGCAAAGGTTCCCTCCTTGGAAAGGTTTACCAAGAACCTGGAAAAAGGACTTGAATGTGCAAGTCTTAACAACCCTGTGCGAAGAACAATGACCCTCTTAAAATCCCGAAGTAGCAGTGTAGGGATAAGTATTGATCAACACATGAGATCCTGTCAAGAGATCTACGGTCATTCACGACCGTTAAAATCAAAGGAATAAATGAGGACGTTAATTGCCTTAACCCTTTTTCCTCTATCTTCGTGAATAGCGAGGAGATTGGAATCGTAGACCCCTAGGGTCCATGAGAACATCTGGACCATTGGTTTTTCCATGTCCAAGGAACAGTGGGAAAGGGTGCGGCATCGGGACCGATATGAACCATCAAATATTAGCTAGAAAACCCGACAGTCGTTAGATCTATAGGGATATAGATGAGGGTTAAGCCCTCGTGAATAGGGGTAAAAGAATCTAAACCGTCCATCCGAGGAGGACAGGTGGCAGAGATCCAGGGATCTTGCGAACTCAGAGGTTCGCAAGGTAAGAGCCCAAAGGTTGGATGTTCCAAGTCGCGAGTGGCGAAGCCACGAGAGGATCAGGATCATCCATCCGAGGAGGACAGGTGGTAGAGATCCAGGGATCTCGTGAACTCAGAGGTTCAGAAGGTAAGATCCCAAAGGTTGGATGTTCCAAGTCACGAGTGGCGAAGCCACGAGAGGATCATGATCGTCCATTCGAGGAGGACAGGTGGCAGAGATACAGGGATCTCACGAACTCGAAGGTTCACAAGGTAAGAGCCCAAAGGTTGGGTGCTCCAAGCCACGAGTAGTGAGGTGCCAAGAGACGAGCATGAGAGAACACATGGAAAAACTTCAAGGTGGGGTCTGCGTGATTGATGGATGGACATGCATTGCCTAGAGAAGGGAGTCAATGCTTCGTTCACTTCTCGTGTCTCGAGGATTTGCGGGAGAAGGGCATGAGAGCTCAACCCTTGGACTTACGAATTCACGAGTAGCGAGAACACGAGAGGGAAGATTAAATATCGCTTCTCGAGGGTTCGTTAAGGGAAGGTGCCAAGATTCGACGCTACAATTTGCGAAGGGGTGAGTTGCGAGCAGTGCGAAGGGAAGGTCAACCTTCACTGACTTTCAAGTCTCGGAGAATCGCATAAGGGAGGAATGAGAGTTCAACCGTTGAACTCACGAAGCGACGAATAATGAGAGGAGCTAGAGTTTAGCCTAGCCGGTGGTCATCCGCAAAGGATGCTGACAGAAGGAAGCTATACCCATTTCGTGATCTCGGGTATCAGTGATTTGTGAAGAAAATTCGAGGGTCTTCGACTCAGGACTTGCGAGGTTGCGAGTTGTGAAAGGTGCCTGCATTTAGGTGCGTATGTGGTCCTATCAAACTAGGGACTAAAGAAAGGGAGTAGGGACTAAAGAAAGGGAGCTAGTGCTTTGTCATTAAGCGGCGAGTAGATCTGGTCGGCCCAAATCTACGTGCCCAGATCTACGGCCAGGGTTTCATTCTGAAGGCCCCTCGCCATTCCACCCTCAAGATTGGACTCAATTGTATCGCTGAGTCGCGAAACATGAAAAGGCACCTGGTTTGTTAGGCCTGTGATCCTAACCCACGATCACATGGAGGTGAACATGGAAGCACTAGCCTGCACTAGACCCCCATAGGACTTCGGGGATTCTATCCCTTGAGGAAAAATGAAAACTTTTATTACGTTGAAGTGGGTATGTGATAATAAGCTATCACTCCTCCATCCTGCATTAGTACCACCCCCAACCCTTGCTTTGAGGCGTCTGTAAGACTGTGAATTCCTTTTCCATATCTGACACTCATAGAATTGGCGCACTAGTTAGTAACCTCTTAAGCTCAATGAATGCACTATCGCATTCTTGTGTCCATTCATACCTGAACCCCTTGCGCTGCAAAGTGGTGATGGGTTTCTCTATTTTAGAGAAACCTTCCACAAATCCCTGATAATAACCTGCTAGCCCCATGAAGCTTCTCACCTCATGGGCATTTTTTGGCACTGGCCACTCCATAATGGCCTTTACCTTTTCTGGGTCCATAGAGATTCCTTCAATGGAAATGATATGACCTAAATAGTGGATCTCTTTCTGGAAGAACGAACACTTCGACAACTTCCTATACAATTTGTTCTCTCTAAGGTAGGACAACACCACTCATAAGTGTTCCTCATGTTCTCTTTCATTTTTTGAATAGATGAGGATGTCATCTAGAAAGACTTGTACAAAACAGTCTAAGTACTTCTGGAATACTCCGGTCATGAGGCTCATGAATACTGCTGGCGCATTGGTCAATCCAAAAGGTACTATGACGAACTCGTAATGCCCAAACCAAGTTCGAAAGGCAGTTTTTGGGATATCGCCTTCCTTAATCCTTAACTGGTGATACCCTGATCGCAAATCGATCTTTGAGAATACCGCTGTTCCTTTCATCTAATCGAAGAGGTCATCTATCCGTGACATTGGGTACCTATTTTTCACTGTAGAACGGTTCAGGTCCCTGTAATCTATACACAATCATAAGGAACCATCCTTCTTCTTTACAAAAATTACTGGTGCACCCCAAGGTGAGACACTGGGCCTTATTAGCCCTAAGTCCAGTAACTCTTTCAACTACATTTGCAACTCACAAAGTTTCGGCGCTGTCATCTGATACAGAGTCTTGGAAATTGGTTCTACACCAGGTTTTAGCTCAATAGTAAAATCAAGCTCCCTCTCAGGAGGTAACCTTAGTAACTCATTCAGGAAAACATCCTTAAATTATGAGAATACCGGGTACTGATCTAATGAGGGTCCCTTCCTTTCATTCACTACTTCCACTACATATAGTTGACACCCTTGCCTCAAGCATCGCTTAACCTTCATAGTTGAGATAAAGTGTAATGACACCCATCTCCGTACACCCTGGATCTCCACTAGCCTTCCTTCGTCGTCTACACAGAGCACCCTTTTTGCGAAACAATCCACCAAAGCTTGTTGAGCTTCTAACCAATACATTCCAATGATTAGGTCATACGCCCCGAGAGCAGTGACGTATACCTTCAGGCTAGTAGTACACACTCCCAGGTCTACTATACAATTATCAACACTAGGTCCTACTGGTTGTTTTCCCCCCAAAGCCATCTCGACTTCTTTAAAGTCATCATGCTCGTAGGCTGCCAACCCACTCTTTTCTAATGCAGATGGTGAAATGAAACTATCTATGGCACCAGAATCAAATAAAATCTTTACATTGATATGATTTAGTGTACCTGATGACTCCACCACCATGGATTGATGTTCGGCCTGGCGATTATTAACCATTGCGTAAATCTGGTGGCTGCTACTTGCTCTTCCTGTCGGGGCCTTTCCTTCTCTATGCACAAATCTTGATTGTAACTCTGGGTAGTCACGCTGGTAATGGGGTCCTCCACACCCCCAACAGGTAATACGGGATTGAGCCTGCGCACTGTTCTGTGACTGTCTCTGAAATGTGTTCCTTCCCTTGGAACCCCTGCCCCTACTAGCTGTTCCCTGAGATGGCTGTGGACCTGCCTGCGTCATTGGTGATGAACAAGATGCTACACTTGCTGCCATTGAAATACCTGTGGCGACTATCCTTGGTGCAACTCTATTACTATATGGAGGTGGCCTTGAGCCCCCTCCCCTAGGAAATGTCCTAGGGGCCTTCCCTACGAATCCAGGATGATGCAGAAAGGTCGGTCTCGTACCTTCAGTTAAGTTCATGTGTTCCTCTGCATAACGCGCATTTTCCATAGCTTCCACTACTGAAGACGGTTTCCACATCGACACCATAGCCCTTATCTTAGGGTTCAACCCATAAAAAAAGCGTTCTGCCTATCGTTGGTCATTATCCATATACGAAACATATTTGACCAATTCTATAAACCTGATCTCATATTCTTCTACGGTCCTATTTCCCTGTACTAGAGCATGAAATGCTCCTACCTATTGTTCCTCATAGCAAGATGGTAGATATTTCCTTCAGAACCTCTCCTCGAAAAGTTCCCAAGATACGGTGTCCAGGGTAAGATGCAGTTGTCTTTCCAGATTGCCCCACCAGTTCAAGGCATTGTCTCTCAACTGAAAAATCGCTATCTTCGCCTTTGATGTGGATGCATAGTCCCTTAAGGCAAAACACCTTGTCATGCCTTCCAACCATGCTTCCGCGTGTTCACTGGCGTGACCCCTGGCAAACTCCGGAAGTTTAATCTTCTGCAGTTCTCTAGTGATGTCTTCGGGTGGAGGTTCTCCCCCTGAATCCCTCGACACTTCTGAATTACCCATTCTAGATGGTGGGGGTTCCACTTTGATCCCTGCCAGTTGATGCCCCTTTAAAGTCTGATTTATGGCCTCTAAAGAGCGCAGTATGAGAGCTAGTTCGGGCGATGGTGGTGGCGGCGGTGCTGGAGGTTTTGGTGGTGCCTGCAACGATGCTCCTCTGCCTCAATTCCCTTGAGTCCTAACCATCCTGTATGATTTAACCTGCATCAACCAAAGTTGTCAGGGTGAGTTCAAGGACGTTTCTCATTGTGCAACTTAACTAGAAAACAGGGTTAGGCATAAGTTTTTTTTTACCTGTCTGTAAACAAACATTACTATCTTTAGGGGAGGTGGCTAGGTTAGGGTCAAGCGTCTAAGCTTGGTGTCACTGCCTAAGAAAACTACTAACCCTCGCCTCGTAGCTATGCTAGCTTTGCGCCATACTCGCCAATTTCTCTAACTTACCTACCTAGTGCGCATGAAGCCTCCTTCCCCTTATCTTGGTCTAAGTCCTTATACTTTGCGTTTACAACTAATTACAGTGACTTCCAACCTAAATTTGATGAAATGAGCCTAAGGCTATCCTTCGATGCTTGACGTGTAGTGCACTGAATAGTCTCCCTTGTGGGCTCCTCCATGGTTCCTTAACGCTTGGTCTTGGGTGCAATACTTTAATTTTTTTTTTTTTTTTAGTTTATCACCTTAGTTTTAAACCTATATAAGTGTAAACCTAAATTTAAATTATATTATTTAAATATTTAAATCCTTAAAACTAAGTTTTAAAACTTAAATCATTAATTTAAAATACATAATTTAAATTAATTCTAGTGCTAGCAAATAGTTAAGATTTTATTTAAAATTTATGGTATATAGCAATGATATTATTTTAATTTAATAATAATAAGGTGTAGCAATTATACTATTTAAATCTTTAATTATATTTTAAATTAATTTAAATCATATAATTTAAATCTTAAATTTAATATATATGTAATAATTTAGATCTTTAAAATTTATAGTAAGTTTAAAGCCATGATATTAATTAAATTAATTTTTAGTTAATTATATATTTTTTTATATAAAAAAAGATAAATAAATAAATTAAAATATTACATAAAATAATAATAATAAATTAAATTAAAACCGACATCGTGGGCCCTCACATGAGGCCTATGTGCCCCCCTCTCCCAAGGTCATAGCTAGCCAAAACCCTACGCATACCCCCGCACTTTCTATCTTAACCCTAAATTCTCTTTTCTCCCACTCATTTTCTTCTTGGGAGGTCCCTGGCTACATGGTCGGTTTCCATGGCTGGAGGTCTTTAGGCCTAAGTAAACGTGTAAGAGAGCATGAAATGCCCTGGGAGGATCAACGAAATCCACGCCATGTATGAACTCCTCCGCTAAGATAAATTTCATTTCCATTATCTCGTTCTTCCCTGGTATCGGCCCACTGCCACAATGACGTTATCTAGAGGCATTTGCCTTGGGCATGCTATGATATTCGCTTCGACAGTTGCAAAGATTCACTATTGTTGTTTTTCTTCTTCCTCCTGAGTCTAGTGACGAAGAATGCAAAGCAGGAGGCAAGGGGATCGATTATGAGGGGCTTCAAAGAATGCTTGTGAGGAGTGCTGAAATTTCTATTGAAGGGAGCAATGGAATTGATCATCGCCTTCAACTGATTTTGTATGCCTTCGTAAGTATTTGTTTGCAGGTACCTGAAGGGGTTTCTCCTCCTTCTCGTTGCTTGGCACTTGGTTGCTGGCCTGTATAGTGTGGGGACTTTGCACTGGCTTCTCTTCATAGCGAGCAGGTTCAGTTTGAGAGGTAGCAGGGATGGAGCATACGACATATGCATACAAAAGAAGCTCACATAAGATGCTTAGGTTCCCCAAGAGGAATACACCCCCACTGTTTTCTCTCCCAGCAGACTGTATCCTATCTCATTTCTCTGGATATGATGTCAGGGCAGGTAAGAGTTTTGTGAGGTGCACTTCCATTTCTTATTAACACAAGGCGATATATATTGAGTTCCATGGATTCAACTTATGTTAATAATGGTGCATTGCATTATTTATTTGATGATATATCCTTTGCAGGCATCAACAAACAAAGAGTTGCTCTCCACTGTTCTTCAACACCATGGACAGGTTATATCCACTTAAATCATCTCTATCTATATGTTTTAGTTTGTAGCAGGTTTGAAATCGTCTAATACGAGTCATATTTATCACTCAGAGCAAGCACCGACATAGTGGATTATGCCAAGAAGGTGATATATACGATTAGGCCATTAGGTTTTGAATTGATTTCGTATTCCTGTTTGATTGATCCTGACATAACTGTTATTATGCAGAGTGCCCATCTGCATGCTCATTCAGGTGTTCAAAAACTCAATACCGAAAGTCGGGTATGTTCTACTGTCATAAATGCTTCTCCAAATGTCGTTGTGTTCCTCCGGGCACCTATGGCCAGCAGGTAAAAACTACTCTATAATTTTTTATTATTTTAAATTTATAGCATACTCGATTTATTAGTTATAGTTTATGGCATTTATAAAATAAAAATATACATAAATAATTATTAGTGCCTGAACCCTGGTGTCAATTTCAATCTGATTTCTATTATTTATATTTAAATCTAGTAGGTAAAAAAAAATTAAATCTAGTTTTGGGCAGAGCAAAATTTATATATCTTTGTTTTATTGTTTGTTACTTTCAATATGTATAAAATTATACTAATTTCAATTGGGCATATTGTTTATATATAGATCTGTAAAAAATAAAAAATTGTGTTTTTGGCTTGCAGGTTAGGTGGAGCTGGAGCTTGGACCAGATTTATCTAATTAAGAGTTTCAGAGCCCCTGGACTACTAGATTTATCTAATTTCTGGGTGGGTATAGTTCCATTCCTAAGTTGGGTAGGTAGGCCCTTAAGGCTCTAGTGCTTCAAACTAAAGCTCTGATACCATGTGTAGTGTCCTCTCTAACAGAACCTAGGATTTCATAAAATTTAAACATAACATTTCTATTATAATTTCTTTTACTGGTTCTATATTCAGAAAATAACATCATCAAAATAACAGTTTACAGTTTATGGCTCAACAAAATTCCCTTTTGGACAACATGATATATTGAATAATGTACATAGCATAAATAACATATTGAATCATCATACGATAATGACATGCCATGATAAAGAAAAACAAAAAAAATACCCGTGATTTGTTTCCCAACTCTGTTTGTCCAAGCCCAAGATGAGACAGTGACTGTGTCCAAGTTGAAACTGTGCCCAAAACCAAATTTTCCTCCTTGCCATCTAGGACCAGCCTATCCGGCTCCTTAGCTCCAGGATTCCGTGAGGATTCCTGGCTCCCGAGCCCAAAACCCCCAGCAACCTAGTGCCCCCTGCAATAGTTCACCAAAACTCCAAAACCAAACTCCAAAACCAAACTCCAAAACCAGAAAAATATCCCACAGCCAAATTACAGTCCTCTCCTCCCCATTTTTCATAATACTCTCTCGTAAGCCTCTGCCCAGTCATATCTCCCCCCCTTCACCGACTCCCTACCATCCATTATTTACCTTATCCTATCCTTTATTACCTTATCCTTTCCTTTATTACCTTATCCTTCCCTTTATTACCTGATCCTCCACCCATGATTCATTTCCTCGGGCCTGCATACGTAAAGTCTTATAATAAATAATTTAAAGTTATTAATCCCCTTTAATTCATTACTCAAATCTTTAATGAGTCAATTAATTAATTAATTAATATCTAATTAATTATACTTAATAAACCCTATGCAACTATTTAACCAGGGTTGTTACAAAATAATTTATATAATATAAATGTAAAAAATATTTATGTATAAAGAAACTAATAAATTATTTTAACTAATATAAATGTAGTGTATTACCATAAATTATTTTAAGTAATATAAATGTAGTAAGTGTTTCCATATAAGTTAAAGAATGGTTGGGACCACCCAATCATCTTTACCCTTTACCTTGTATAAATACCAAAGAAGTTACTACTACAAAAGGTTGGTCAACCTTACCCTTTACCATATCCTCTTGAAGTGTTTTTTGGTTGTGTTGTAAAATGTAATCGATTAGTGCATTCTAATGTTGGTTATGCTCCCCCGGATGGGGTGTTATCTAACCATCATGCACAATCAATGGGGGAGGAGAGGCCAATCCATTTGATAGCTCAATCCTTTAAGAATTCAAGTGGAGATGGCCTTGTCTTCACTCTATGGTTTGGACATATCTTATTTCTGAGTTCTGAAGCAGAGGAGTATGTACGGGGAGTCGATACACTGATCTGTTGATGCAATGGGAACTTATCCCTGATACCTTTGAGTTACGGAGGAAATAACTAATTTCTCCAGGTTGTACAGAGTTGAGAGGACCTTTGCATTGTATCCCACATGTCAATTTTATGGAATGTCTCCCCGAGCTCGTCATTGTATTTGCTATTGTTGGATATGGCCTTGCAAGATGGTGCTACGATTCTTTGTGACACCAATTTATTTTGGCAACAATATGTTGCATCATCGAGAGCGTACTCATTCACGTAGAGGCAATGAATACCATAGACAAATGGGCCATAGTTCTGCAAGTTCAGAATCCATCGACAATGATAGGAAAAGGAAAAGGAGAGTCTCACATGTTCAACACCCAACGACACTCAACAAGCATCATAGTGAGGAGACAACCACTATTTGGGGGTGTAAAGTCGAGTGGTTTGATAGGGATGGAAAGTCTCTAGGATTTTCTTCTCATTAGGTTCTTGTACCACTCTCTCCCACCAAGTCCCCACAGTCCAATCTAGTGGCCTATGAAGGACTTATTGTCACGACTCATTCTACAAGATTTCTCCACTTCTCCTCAAACGCGAACAACAAGATTGACTCTCACTCCCACCTGGGATCCTTGGAAGATATTCAGTAATTGATCTTTGAAGTGTGCAACGAAGTAGCTGATATTGAATATCACATTAAAATTTTGGATCATCGCATCTCCATGCTTGTGGCCATGTAGGTTAATCTAGACCATGAATAATTGGCATCTAACCTGTTGGATCATGACACAATCAATCTACAATTGCCCATTCCTCTTCCGTCGGGAAGCATGGGAGATGTTTTGTTGGATGGTCAGGTTTAATCTTTAGTTTAGGTGTTTCTTTTTTTGCTCAGTCCTCATCTTAGTTTCATGGCTACTGTCATATCAAAGTCCAATTTATATTTCCTTTTGCAAACTTGTTTTCATATTTTTGGCCCTGCGAGGCAGTTCAAACTTAAAAATAGGCTGGAGATGAGTTGGTTTCCTCTCATGGCAACTCAGACTCCAACAAACTGCATGTACAATTTTTTTTTTCACAACAGGTAAATATAGAATCTAACTTACAAAAATAAAAGTTGGTTCTTCTAGCATTAACATTGGATCAATCCATAATAATAACTCATGCTAGGTGGGAGGCACATGGGCATGGAGGTGGACTCGTTTGTGGGTGGAATATTCCTCCTATGTTTGTCACAACAATACAAGATGTTTCACACATATGATAGAAAAAAAAATGAGATACCAAGTGTTTTGCAAAAATCAAACACTTGGAATAATGGCTTATTTGTTATGATATTGCTCGTTCTAGGTTGAAATAACTTTCATATTGTGAGAATCATTAAACGATGATTTTGTCAAGAGATCAATTTCATAAGGATGGGACCCTTGATGGCTCGTAGAATCAAGTCTCATGGCCCATGACCATGGGAGAGGGTGTCATCCTTCCCATGGTTCATGACCATTTTCACATGGTTTATATTTTTTCATTCTTCATAGCTATTGTCATGAGAGGATGCATTGGGCCCTCCCCATGGCTTGTAAACTCAAGGCTTATGGCCCACGACCATGGGAGAGGGACGTGTCACCCTTCACATTGATCACAACCATGTTTCAAATGGCCCATGTCCATGATGAGGGAGGTTTCACTCTCGCCCATGGCTCACATCCATATCTTATGGTGATCGGCCATGGGAAGTGCACTACATCCTCTCCTTGGCCTACAACCATGGTGAGTGAGGCTATGCACTTTTCCATGGTCCATGGCCATGGGGATGTGAAATTTTCCCCTTCCATGGCTAATGAACCATACCATGGGGCTCATAGCCATGGGAAGGCCAACACCCTCACATGGCTTCTGACCATGGATTCAATAAGTTTCCATTGGAAAGGAGCAATGCCTTCCCATAGCCAAACATTATTATTATAGGCAAGGGTGATTGTAATGGAGGCCAATCTAGCTGAGTAAACCCCATATATTTTTTCTCTTGAAAATTAAACTAACAATTAAACAAAAAGGGAACAAACTAAGGGGGTTCCCCATGCATGGATTCTCCTATACAGATATGAAACCCTTACCATTGGAGATCTAATTTATAGCATGACTAACAACAAAAATATTAAAAAAAAACACTCTCTTACAATCTCTACCTATTACGATCTCTCTTCGAACTCCAAATCTTGTGAAGATATTTTCATATAGAAATCTTGCAACCTTGTCTTTCCTAGCATCTAGGAAGTCTTGTAATTCCACCCATTTGGTAAGATAATTTGTGTAAACTTGGATGCAATTCTTTTTATTTGAGGGAGTTTTTATTGGAAAAAAAAATCTAAACCCCATTTGTCAAATGGTTCTAATGATATTTGAGGTTGAAGAGGAATTTCATCATCTTGTGTGGGTTTTCCCATTCTTTGACATTCATCACACATGTTGACATATTCTGTAGAATATTTATGAAGGGTTGGGCAATAATAACCTACATTTAAGACTTCAAAGGCTATTCTTTTAGTTTCAAAGTGTCCTCCATTGGGTTTTTTGATGATATGCATGAAGCATCATATATTTCATTATGTCATAGACACTAATGAAGCACTTGATTAGGTTTGATCTTGAATAAGTATCATTGATTCCAACTATATGGTACACTTTTCTTATGATTTTGTAGTGATGGTTAAGAAATAAATGTTGTGGAAACCTTTTTGTGACAAGGTAATTTACAATGTTAGAAAACCATGGGGTTTGCACTAATACCGCAAACAAGTGTCCATTTGGAAAAGTGTCATCAATAGATCTTCTTCAATGTTGCTTTCCTATTGAGATAAGAAATCCACAACAACATTCTCATTACTAGTCTTATCAAGTATGGTTATATCAAATTCTCATATTAAAAGTAACTGTTTAACTACTCTACCACTAATTACATGTTTATTCATGAGATATCTAATTGCAACATGACTTGTATGGAAAAAGATAGTGTATCTTATTATACAATGTCAAAATTTATTAATGGCATACACCACAACTAGAAATTTCTTTTCAGTTACTATGTAATTCAACTCTACTCCAAGAATACTTTCATTGATGAAATACATAACATTCCTTTTTTCATCCTCATGTTGTAAAGCATCACCCAATGATTTTTTTGAAGCATCTATATGGATATGAAAATGAAGTTCCCAGTTTGGTCCTTTTAGAATGGGTGGTGAGATTAGTTTTTGTTTCAAAGTGTCAAAGGTTGTTTGGCTTTCTGGAGTCCATATAAATTCAATATCTTTTGTTAGGAGAGACTATAATGGAGCAACAATTTTTCTAAAGTTAGGTATGAATCTTCTATAATAGCCAACATGTCCAAGAAAGTGTTCGACAAAACCATGTATTTCCACACATGACCAACAACTTAAGGAACTATTCACACAACCTAATCTGGATTGGATCATTATATTATTTTTCATCTATATCGATGCTTTTAGAGTGGAAAAATGGGAGGAATTAGCTTGCACGGTAAGTTACATTAGGGTCCAGAACCTTTTGAAGAAATTTTGAGGAATAAATGGAATTTGTTTGGGGTTAAAACTTTCCCAATGTAACTTGGAACCAGTGACACTATTATACACATCGATACCTTTCCAATGGTGCAAACATTGCCTTAATCGGAGCTCGTATGCAAAATTTATGCCTTCTGCAAGTTGACCTACTGTGTTGACCACCATGGTACGAGATGATGACACGTCAACCCTTGTTACTCATGCATATGGGGATAGCCACGTACATAATTTCAAGAATATTATAGAAGGTCCAAAACCAATCACAATTGAGGGTTGCTGAAGTAAAAAAACTACTCCTAGATGGTTATCGTGCTATGTTAAATACCAGGCCACTAAGAGGAGAAGGGGTTGCATTCTATGTTATTGTATTTTGTTCCATAGTAGAGAAGAGAAAATAGGAGTGGGAAATTAGAGAGAATAACATAGGGGGTTAATGTTCTATAGTAGCCTAACATGCCACAGGTCTCAGGTAACTCAATAAAGAGTGCCTTCTCCTTTGTACTTGCATTATTTCCATACCAGAGAAAAGAGAGAAGAGCAACCTCATCTTCTGTTGTTTATTGTAGCTTCTTCCCACAAGAGGCCAAGGTGTCATGCATGTGGGAATCATCATTGGAATCGGATTATCCTTTAGTTTTAGTGAAATCATCTTTGGAATGAGGCTAGGGCCTCATGGGAAATTTGATGGGTTTTGGTGGGCTTTTGATGGGGTGCAACACCCATAAAGAGGAAAAAAATATTCTAATTAATTGTTGAGTTTAGAAGGGGTGCCTTAACTCACTAATTGGACTTGTATAGAAGGGAGAAAGGTCATTGTGAAATTTTCTCATCGCGGAAGAATGGAGTTAGCATAAGTGAGTATGCACTTGTGTTAGGAGGCTTGGTGATTTCAACAAAGATAAATTTTGCATGGTGGCGAATCTAGCCTAGGAGAGAGGGAGTTGAAGAGAGAAAATTGTATGGAGGTGTGTTGTAGGATAATTACACCCTACAAGAGTTACCTCCCTTAGGATCTCCCTAGACCTAAGACATAATAGATATACTAAGGGTGGACCTTCCTAGATCTAAATCATACATGAAAATGACCTATAAGTGAATGGAATAAAAGGGCTTACCTGATCACTTGACGATTGTCCCTACATGATCCTTTGTTGTTTTCTTTCTCAAAGATGTCCTTTTCTCTTGTCAACATGGATCTGCACACATGAAGACACAAACAAAATCCTTTCATAAGATCAAATGTATCATGTATAGATTTATTATAGATCTAATGATATAATATGAAAATTCTAATTCTCTTCAAAGATCGTGATAATCATACATAATCAAAAAAGGGGGAAAGTCACATGCATCTTCTATTGATAAAATGAAACAATTTACAACTTACAATATGATAGCCTGATGAATCTCTATCCAAACTCCTTACCCAAGCTTAGTGATTAATCTAACAGTATAAACCTACTTTCTCTTTTCCTATGAGAGACCCTCAATATATAGGATAATGGAGACAAGATAAGGGATAAGTCTTAGGCACTCAATATAGAAGGATTCTTGAGGTCAAATTCCTAATAATTTGAGCTTTCATCTCATCCTTTGGTAACTAATTCTAATTGAGGAATAACAGACCCTATCGCACCCTACATTCTTGCAAAGAGTGTCTGGTCACACCTTGTAAAAGGACATGGAGTGACCATCAATATTGGTCAGACACTATAAAAGGACAACATGTGACCATGTAGAAAGGTGGTGTATACTCTGGGGAAAAATGGAATAATTTAATGTCTCAAATTTCTAACCTCTAAATGATGCCCATCAGTTGATCAGGTGGAAAATAACTATATAATAAGGTATCCAAACAAGTTTTTTGTACTTGTACATGGATTTTAGTGGACCAAATCGCGTATATACGTAGGTTGTAAGAGAGAAAATCATGTATGTACGTAAGTTGTAGTGGGAACAATTACGTATACATAGGTTTACAGTAAGGTGAATCATGTATAGAGTTCTCTGGGCAGTAGCAGGTCCGTACAGGCTAACATGTGATGTTAGTAGGTTGTATGGGTGGTTTGTAGTAAATTTGTGGGAATAAGATATTTCCAAGACATTTGTTTAGTATTGGTCTTTCTTATTTGTATGGTTATTGGAGGACAATTTTGTCCTCAAGTTTTGGTGAAATTGTTTTGGATAAGAGGATGGGTTTTGTACTCATATTTAGTGATATTTGTATTCGCTGGGAGGCAAGGTTTTTCCCTCGGGATTTGTGAATTTGATAAGGTTACAGAAAGAAAATTTGTTTCTCATATATGTGTTTATGATTCATGTCTGATCTTGTTGTTTCCATTGCATATAATTTTAGTCAATAATTTTCAGTGTAAAATTGTTCAGTGACAACAACTAGGGTTTTATTGTTGTATCACTAGGAAGCAATTTTCAGATCTGAAAATTAGTCATAGAGATTTGCATGTGAAAATTGACATGGTATCAGATCTTGGGATTTGAAGAGAAGGGGATCATCTTTCAGACACATAACTGCTACAATTGGTTGCAAATTTCTTGTTTTGTTTTTGACAGGGCAATATGGTGAATGCATTAAAGCTTGAGGATATGTTAGAAGGGGCAACAAAATTCTGGGTTTAGAAGGCTAGGTTTTTTCTCTTGTTGGAGGAGAATGACCTCAAAGAGTATGTTGAGGATGTGGTCCCTAGCTCAAATGATCTAATAGGTTTGGCATTCCGCAAGGAGAGGGAAGTGAAGGAAAAGTGGGTGTTGCTAGAATCCGTGAAGGACCACTTGATTCCTCACATTGCTAAGAAGACATATGCCAAGGATATGTATGATGCTTTGGTATGTCTATACTAGAATGAGAATACAAGAAATAAGTTTCATTTGAAGCATCAAATTCAAGTTGTAAAGATGTCCTGTGAGGACACGATTCTGAACTATCTTATGAAGATTACACAGATCTAAGATTGACTTGTGGCCATTGGTGATAAGGTGGAGGATGCTAAGTTGGTGACTGTGGAATTGAAATTCCTTCCTAGGTATTGGGAACCATTTGTGTAGGGATCTGTGCATGAGAGAAGTTGCTATACATTGATAGATTATGGACATATTTTATCCAGGAGGAGACCTAATTGGTGTCCAGTGATGATATGGATGGTATGGTGAAGAGTAGCAGTGATGAGAACTAGGCCCTTGCAGCTCACACTAGGAGAGGCATAAGAGGTTCTCCAGGAAGAAGAGGTTCTCTTGAGAGACAAGATTCTACCAAGAGAGAAGCATCTCCAGAGACGATATGGAAGAGGGATCTTAGTAAGATATGATGCTTTGAGTGCCATGACTTTGGTCATTATTCTTCATAATGTCCACACCAGAGGGGAAGGGCAAGAAAACAATAGGCATCAACAACAAAGGTTGATGAGGTTGTAGATAGGTTCCAGAGGAAAATATTGTTGGTATCTTCCCTTTCAGGTATAGTCTCCAGCAGGGGGACTTGGTTGGTGGATAACAAAGAATATTTCCATATGACAGGTGCACGAGAGTTATTTGACACTTTCACAAATATTGGATCAGACTTGTGTGTGGAGCTTGCTATGGGAACCAAGCATGAAGTACAAGGATCTAGTAAAATATCATTCTGATTGAAGACAAGTGAGGTGCTAAGGGTTTTAAATGTGTTATCATTACCAGAACTTAGGAGGAGTGTTCCCATAGTCTCGAAGATTGAGAAGAAGGGGTACCATATATTAATTTGAGATAGACATGTGTTGTTTGTGCCCAAACAATATAGCTTCATATGATGATGAATGGTATACCTCCTTCACTAAGAGGGAGTGTTGTTCATTGAAGATTCAATAGGTATTCCCACAATAGGCTAAGGTGTCAGGCATGTGGGAATCATTGTTGGCACCAAATTGGCCTTTTGTTTTAGTGAAATCGACTCTAGAATGAGGCTAGGGCCTCATGGGAAAGTTGATGGGATTTGTGGGCTTGTGATGGGGTGTCACACCCACACAGAGGAATACAATATTCAGATTAATTGTTGATTTTAGAAGGGGTGCCTAAACTCACTCATTGGACTTCTATATAAAGGAGAAAGGTCATTGTGACATTTGCTCATTGTGGAAGAATGGAGTTAGCATAAGTGAGTCTGCACTTGTGCTAGGAGGCTTGGTGATTTCAACAAAGGGAAATTATACATGGTGGAGAATCTGTCCTATGAGAGAGGGAGTTGTAGAGAGAGAATTGTACGGAGGTGTTTGTACAAGTTTTCTGTACATGTGCATGGATTGCAGTGGATCGAATCGAGTATATATGCAAATTGCATTAGGGGAAATCACATATGTATGCATGTTGCAATGGGAACAAATGCATATACACGGGTTGCAGTGGAGCAAATCACGTTTGTATGTGGGTTTCTAGTAAGGTTAATTGCGTACAGAGTTCTCTAGGTAGTAGCGGGTACGTACATGATGATAGGTGACGTCAGTTGACCGTACGGGTGGTATGCAACAAATTTGTGGGTAGAATATATTTCCAGGACATTTGTTGAGGATTGGTCTTTTTGATTTGTATGGTTATTGGAGGACAATATTGTCCTCAAATTTTGGTGAAATTGTATTAGCTAAGAGGACAAGTTTTGTCCTTATATTCAGTGATATTTGTATTGGCTAGGAGGGCTAGTTTTTCCTTCAGGATTTCTGAATTTGATAAGGTTATAGAACAAAAAATTGTGTCTCATATATGTGTTGATTATTGATCTCTGATCTTGTTGTTTCCGTTGCATATAATTTCTATTAATAATTTTTAGTGTAAAATTGTTCATTGATAACAACTAGGGTTTTACTGTTAGATCACTAGGAAGCAATTTTTCAGATATGAAAATTAGTCACATAGAGTTGCATGTGAAAATTGACACCTTCTAGATGGGTTTTCTCTTGTAAGGGTTTCCCAAAGAATTTTTTTTTGTCATTTTGTGGATGGTATGTGACTTTATTTTACTATTCTCTATTTTCACATTTTATCTATTTCCCGCATAAGCATAAAATCGATAACTAAATATCCTAGAAATCTAAAGGAATTTAACCTTCATAGGTAGATTTCAATTTTATTTATCATATCTATTTTGACAAACTATTGCAGTGGAATATCCATGGCAATTTATAGATCACAACCATATCAAAGATCATAACAATGGTACTTTTATGTGGTTAAAACCCTCTAAGAGGGAAATCGTCCATGACCCCAACCAACGTGGACACGAGACAATTTATTAATGCAAAAGAAAAAAAATTGTACATAATAGTTTCTCACAATTGATCACCAACAAATGATTCTCCATGCTCTTTAAATATAGACCATGGACCAATCAAGTGTTAATCCACGGATTAATAACTATTAGTATCGAGGAGAATATGATCCATTAGACCACTCTATGTCTAGAACATAGAGTGATTGTTGGATTACATAACTACAAATGCATACTAATGCATACTAAAGAAACACACTTTTACCTAAAAACATGTTTGACCAAGTTGATCTTAACTAACTCCTAAGCGTCTAAATAGACTAACACCCCCCCTTAAGAACAACTTGGATAGGATTGGAGGATTAACAAAGGTGACACAAATAGGAGAAGGAAGGAGGAATTATAACCTATCCCCCCCCTTAATGGAAACTTCATGAACTCTTAACATATATCAAAATTTGGAAAACTTCACTTTTATAGGAGACTTGGTGAAAATGTCTACAACTTGATCATCTGTAGGGAAAAAGAGCACTTCAAGAACATGATCATGAATGAGCTTTATAATTAAGTTCCTTTGTATCTCAATGTGTTTGTTGCATTGATGTTGAACTTGATATTTAATAAGCTTGATGGCACTCTGATTGTCGTACCAGAGGGTGGTTGGATGTTGTTGCTGGAATCCAAACAATGAAAGGATCTGTCGAAGCCATAAGGTCTCTTGACTCACATTAACTTCTTTTCGGTTCTTTGCTTTTGCTAAAAGAGAAAGAGCCTATTGTTTCTTACAAGCCCAAGTGACAGGTCTGGAACCAAGAGTAAAAACATAACTTGCAATTGAATTTCAATTATCAGGGTCTCTATCCCAATTAGAATCAATGAAACCAACTAACAAAGGAGTCCCCCCCTGAATTGTAATGTATCCCAAACTGAACTATACCCTGGATATACTGAAGTATTCTTTTTTCTTCTTTCCAATGTCTCTCACAGGATAGTTGCATATAATGATCAAGAAGACCAACAAAAAAGGAAATATTAGGACATATATGAGTAAAAAATAAGAGGCTACCAACTAACTAATGATACAAAGTGAAATCTACTTTGGGTGTAGTATAGGTGGCAATAAGTTTGACTCTAGACTAGAAGGAAGAAGGAGCTATTTTGCTATATTCCGTGTGAAAGTGGTGAAGAAGGTCACATGAATACTTAGATTGGGAAAGAAAAATCCCTTCCTTGGTTGACAATACTTGGAGGCTAAGGAAATAATGCAAATAGCCTAAGTTTGTCGTTTCAAATTTCTTGTTAAGGCTAGATTTCACACAGGTTAAAATTTTAGGGTCACTACTAGTGAGGATAAGGTCATCAACATAAAGAAAAAGTATGATGAGATGGGTTCCTACTTTCTTGGAATAGAGATTGGGTTCAGAATGACATATAGAAAATATGTTTTCAAGAAGAAATATATCCATTTTATCATACCACACTCAAGGAGCTTGCTTAATACCACAGAGAGATTTATTAAGGTAACATACAAGGCTAGAGTCATTTTGAACATCGCTAGGATTTTATTCCATGTAGATTTCTTCTTGTATATCCTCATGCAATAAGGTGGATCTAATATCCATTTGATGGACCTCCCATCTATGTGAGGCAACGAGGGTTAGAACAAGGTGGATGGAATTCATTTTATCTACGAGAGCAAAGGTTTCACTGTAGTGAATTCCTTTAGCTTGAGAGAATCCTTTGACAACTAAATGGGACTTATGTCTTTCAACACTTCCATATGATGCATTCTTAGTTCTATACACCCATTTACATATGATAATTTTTCTTCCTTTTGAAGTAGGTACAAGATCCCAAGTATCATTTTCCATTAAGGAATGATAGTCTTCATTCATTATTGTGTCCCAATATGGATGGATAGAAGCTTCTGCAAAAGTTTTTGGATCACGAGTCTTTGAAACTTGAGTCCAAATAGAGGAGGCTCATTAGAACTATGAATAAGTATGATGCTAATCTGTAAGGTCAATGGAAATATCACCAGTTTCTTCTCATTTTGAATGGAACCATATGGGAAGAAACAATGTTGGTGCAGGTTCATGTTCAATGGAATCATCTAGAGAAAGGTTTGAAAGTGGAGGTGGATTTTCATGTTAACCGTTATCATCTAAATAAGAAACTTAAAAAATATAACACTAGAGTCATAACTTTGGTGTTATACTTTTTAAATCCTTTTTGGGAGTGAAATTTATAATGTGATGGGTATAATTAATGAATTTCTCCCAATAATGAAGACTCAAACTCTTAGATTGGATCATACAATTTCCCATTTCCTTTAATGTGTGATTCTTTCTCTCATGAACACCATTTTGTTGTGGTGTATATGGAACAATAGGTTGAATTTGAATGCCCTGTGCAGTGGAGTATGTTGTGAAATTGTTGTTGACATATTTACCTCCATTATCCATTCTTAACCTTTGAATTTGATGTCCATATTTTTTTTCGACAAGAGTCTTGTAGGCCAAAATAGGTCAAAGACTTTACTCTTGAGTTTTATAAATAAACCCAAGTGCATTTGGAGAAGTCATCGATGGAAATTAAAAGTACATTTTGTACCTAGAGAAAGAAGGAGAAGAAAGCATATCACACAAATCAATATGAACAATATGAAAAAGGGGTTGGAGGCATGCCAAGAGGCACGCTTGTCAAAACTTTCCTGATGATATTTTTCGAGAACATAGTCCGCAGAAACACCATCTCTATATGAAACAAGAGGAAGACCAATCACCTTATTTTGATTACAAAGTTGTTGCAATGAGCGATAGTTTAGATGACCAAACCACTCATGCCAAAG
>CBVK0101730847.1:0-15822 GCA_900067695.1 Picea abies | reverse complement strand
GCTCTTCCGATCTCACAATTTATATATCCTTCTAATCCTAGTAGTAAGCAACTTGAAAACTATATACTATCTACCCTAACTAAGCTGCCGATGAACATTTTTATATTGAAAGAGATTATGATTCATATTAAGGGATTCCTGGCTATGGACTAGAGTTCTTACCCCTAAAAAATCATTCCCTATATATCAAAGTTGAGGAATAAGATCTATGGGTTCACAATCCATCAAGGATTTTGGAATGACTAATTTGCTAGGGAGTCTATGGATCCACTCCTATTCTTGGTCTATTTCTTTGAATGGCTTGATGTGAAGATACATGGTTGTCTCCTCCTCGAACTAGATCAAAATTTATTTGCTGGAGAACTCATGGTGTTTTTCTCTCCTCCATTTTTTCTTCTTTAATGTATTTTTGTAGAGTTGTTAGCCACCTCCTTTCTTTGGGTGGGGTATTATGGATTGTTCTCCTACAACCTTGATGATATCCTTGTTCGAGGTGTGAGGGAAAGTTAATCCATACCCTAATTTTTTGGCAGAAAAGTCTTTCATTACTCCTTGAATTGATGAGGGCATAATGTCTATGATCTGAGTAGATATCAATTGTTCTTTATCCTAGATATAGTTGGGAATAGTGTCAAAGACATACCTGGATCTGATGTACACACACAAGAATCATTCCACAACTCACAAGGTTAAGGATATAGAACATAACTCATCAACAAGCACACAAGCACACAACAAACACATACTCATAAGTAATTAGGTACACTTTATCACTTTATCATGTCAAATTCATAAAATGCGACCAAAGTAAACTATTGTTAAACTATTAATCAACACAATGACATGGTTTGGAAAAATAATAAATTTAGCAAATATCGGGATAAATAATTGATAGAAAATCAATTTTCTAGGGGTAATTAGTTATAGAAAATGGATAAATATGGGATAATTAAGGATCCCATCACTCCCTAGTAGTCTTGAGGGATCCAAGGATTCCTCATTATAAATATACTCATTTACAAGTTGTGTTAGGGTAGATTCTTAATTCCACGCGGTTAGGGTTAGAGTACAGAAGCTACATAACAGAGATTGTAAGTTGAATTTTTAGATGAAATAACATTAATATTCATTTGATTTGAGCTAATATATTTTATAGGGGTTCATCACGTAAATGTGTTGAACCTACACATAAAATATCTAGCTAGCAAATGGCATACATAGTTTCTAGAGAGAATATGAGAAAAGAGAAACATGAGAGAAAGAATGGAAGAATTCTCATTAACCAAATGAATGAATGATAGTTTACACATGATATACTCTATATAACTCAACTAATGTGCACTAGAGGAAAATACAATGTGCCATAGTGGTGTTCTAGAGTGATCTGGACACACACCAACAGTTACGATAGTAAACTGCTACCTAGTCTAGTCTCTCAGGCAGTTACAAGAGTTAACTTCCAGCTAGTTTGAGTTAACTAGTCTCTCAGTCTTCAATTAATTGACTGAAATAGAGTGAAGTGAGGAGGAGATCAGGGAATCATGAGTAATGCACTAGTCTAGTGATGATCCCAAGGATAATACGCATTAGCTGGTGATGATACTAATGTTGCATTGTGATGATCCCAATGTGGCATCTAGACTCCACTCAACTGATAAAATTGAAGTGTGAACTGAAGAGAATCTTCTCCTAGAGGAATATTCTCCCTAGACTGTAGGAGAATGAATAATGACTAGTAAACACAGGGGAAAAATTAGGAACAAGAATTCCTAGGTGTGTGTGAAGTATCTCTAACACCCTCCCTGAACATCAATATGGTGAAAATAAGGAATGGGTCCTGGCAATGAGGCCATGTTAGATACCCAAATAAAAAATACCACTAAAATAAATGAGGAAAGAGGGAAAACCTCATGGGAACCCCCCACCCCCCACCCCTCAAATTATAATGTATGTAAAAAGAAGAACTGACATTTGCTAGGAAACTATGTCCTTCACTCCAAGATGACTACGCAGAGAGTGGAAATTATACTCAGTGAAGGTGTTGGTGAAGATTTATGCAGTTTGTTTTGCTGAAGGAAAAAACTACAGGTCAATGATCCCCTCATGTACTAAGTCCTAGTTGTAGTGCATGAGGATATCGATGTGCTTCGTCCTCTACCTTTGAATTGGATCTCTACAGAACTTCAAAGTGCTCTAGTTTTCACACCAGATGACGATCGACTGATGAAACTGAATGCCCAACACGGTGAGAAAATGATGTAGCCACAGAGCTTGAATGGTTATGTTAACTACCGCTCTGTACTCTACCTTGGATGAAGATAGAGAAACAACAACCTGCTTCTTGCTTGACCAATAGATAGGCCCAGAACCAAGATTGACTGAGTAACTGGATGTGAAATTTTGATCAAGAACATCGTTATAATCAGTGAACCCGATGAGGTCCAATGTAGAGTCTACTGCATAGTGAATCACAAAGGTGATGGTTCCATATACGTATCGAAGGATACACTTTGTAGCCTTCCAATGTAGCTCATGCGGTTCCTGCATGAACCTAGAGACTGCTCCAACTGCATAGGAGAGGTTTGGTATGGAGTGTGTGAGATAGAACAACCTCCCCACTAGATGTCTATATAGTTTGTTTTCCACCAATGAATTGTGCCTTCCATCCTCAAGTCTGAACCCTGATAGGAAATGATTTGGGGAAAACTTGTAGTTTGTCATGTGAAATATCTCAAGGTGTTATCGTTCATACTTGGCCTAAGATAGTTTGATGCTTGGTGCATCTTGACTGATCTCGAGTCCAAGGAATAAATGTAGTGGACCCATATCCTTCATCAAGAACCTGTCATGAAAAATCCTCTTGACTATATAAATTGCCGAAGTTGGGAAACCAGTGATCAATAAATCATCAACATATAAAATTAGGAGTATAAGTGAATTAGCCATCTTGAGCGTGTAAAAATTGGGGTCTGACTTACAATGTAAAAATTTATGTGACAACATGTAGGAGTCCATCTTGGCATACCATGCCCTCAGGGCCTGCTTGAGGCCATAAAGAGACTTCTTCAGTCGAAAAACCAAAGATGAATCTTGCTCAAATCCCCGGGTTGCTCCATATAGATCTCCTTGGAGAGATCCCTATGAAGAAATGCATTCTTCACATCCATCTGATGGAGTTCCCATCCCTTGGTTGCTGCAATGGAAAGTGCCAAACATATGGAATCCATCTTCTCTAATGGAGTGAAGGTCTCATCATAGTCAATGTTGTGCACTTGTTGAAAGCCTTTGGAAACTAGCATGGCTTTGTATCTCCTAACATGTCCATCCATTACGTTCTTGGTACTATAGAACCATTTGCACATGACAAGTTTCCTTCTTGAAGGAAGGGGAACCAGATCCCAAGTCTGGTTCTCGAGGAGGGAGTTGTACTCCTCTTGCATGGAAGATTCCCAAAAGGTATTTCTAGCAGCCTCGCCATAAGACGGTGGATATGAAGACTGAACCAAGAAAATATGTTTGGGTGGAATCGGTTTAGTGGAAGTGAGTGTAAGAGGAGGCTCCTCAAAATCATATCACGTCCTCCTAGTATCAGCTGGATCCCCAACAATATCTATTGCATCCTAAAGAGTTTTCTTGGCCCACTTGGGCCTCTGATCTGTCTCTGCATCTACATCTACATGGAATGAATCTGCATTTGATTGTACTGACTCTGTATATGGATCATTTGAGTCCTCTAAATCAAAAATCTCATCTGAAGAAGAGTCAACATGTGCATTCTCATCATCTCTAACAGGTGGAAGAACAAAAGTGTCTGCATGTGGCCGTTGAGGTACATGCAAGATACTTTCCTCAAATTGGACACTATGCTCAATGATGATCCATTCCAAGGAAAGATCAATGAGTATTTATCCCTTCACACCGTCTAGGTATCCAACAAAGAAACACTATGTGCTCTATGGATCAAGTTCCTTCCTCTTCTCAGAGGGAATCCTAGCCCATGCACGAGAATCGAATATGCACAAGTGGGTCACTTCTGGTTTGAGGCTGCTCCAAGCCTTGTAGGGGGGCTTATCCTTGAAATATATATGGGGAGATATGTTTTGGATGTAGGTTTTACAATTAAGTTCTTCAGCTCATAATCTCTGTGGAAGTGACTTTGCATGTAGCATGAAAGATGCCATCTCTTTTAGAGATCTATTTTTCCGCTCAACAACTCCGTTTTGTTGCGGAGTATAGGGAACCATATGCTACAACTGAATCCCAACCTCAAGACAAAGATTATGTATCTCATGGTTTCCATACTCCCCACCATTATCTATTCGAAGGGATTTGATATTCTTTCCTGACCGTGTTTCAACAAGGGCTTCGAAATCTTTGAGGTATTGAAATACCTATGATTTTTTCTTGAGAAATAAAATCCATGTGAAGCATGAAAAAGAAAAAAAAAACGAGCACGTACCTTGCTTTACTAATCGATGGATGCGGAAAATGGTCCATTAGATCACTATGGATCATATCTAAAGTAAAGGAATCTTTCTAAGTCTTTCCTTTGTCGAATTTCTCTTGAGGGTGTTTTCCAAGAACACATCCCTCACAAATTCCTTTGGAGAAGTGGATGTTAGGTAGACCATCAACCATTCCCTGATTTCTAATCTATTGCATATATATGGAATTTAAATTCCTGAACCTTTCGTGCCATATTCTACTTCTTTCATCAACATGGGTAAGCAGTAATGCAGATTCTGGTTCAATAAATTCAAAAAATCTGTAGAGTCTAGATTGATGATTTACCTCACTAGTAACAACCTTGGAATTGCATTGCATGCCATATATATCCACAACATCAGGTGTGAATACAACTCTCTTTCTGGTGCCAGAGTTTTTCATCTGATACATGAAGAGAAGATTGACATAAAGTTTAGGAATTTGTAACACATTCTCAAAGCTTCCGTTTGTGAGTTCAATTCTTCCTTTGTTGGTGACCTCAATTGGAGAGTTGTCCCCCAACAGAATAGGAGGAAATTTCAATGCATCCAATGAAGAGTATACTTATTTTGTGTCTTACATGTGGTTTTATGTTCCTGAATCTACAATCCAAGAATTGGGAGAGGCGTTGATGGAAATCAAAGCATGGCTAGAATTTCCTTTCTTGGGATTCTGATCTTCAGGCTTCTTCTTCTTGGAACCCTCAAGGATGCTATCTCCAAGGTTTTTTTGTTGAATTATTTGGGCCATTTGATCTATCTGTTTCTGCATACATCTGGATTCTGGATGGAAACCTTTATGGAAGTAAGTTCATTTCTCCCCTTTTCTTCCCTTCACACCTTTGGATCCAGAGGCATCGTTGAAGGGTTTTGAGTATCCTTCCTTCTTTGGATTTTTATGTGCTTTCCTTTTATATTTGTCTTTATATTTATGATTTTTATGACTGCTACCATCTTTCACAATAGGTTCATTTCTCCCCTTTTCTTCCCTTTCCACCTTTGGATCGAGAGGCATCATTGAAGGGTTTTGAGTACCCTTCCTTCTTTGGATTTGCATGTGCCTTCCTTTTGTATTTGTCTTTAGATTTATGATTTTTATGACCGCTACCATATTGAAAAGGAAGTGCATGCACCTTTGGGCCTTTGATTTTTCCCATATTTATGAGCTTGTTCTGCTCTTATGTCAGAGACTCGATAAAATCCTCAAGAGAGGGCATCGTCTAGGTGGCTCCATAAGAGAGCCTAAATGAATGAAATGTGGATACAAACACTGTGTATTCTAGACCAAGTTTGGAGAGAATGGTAAGAACCATTTGTTTCTCCTCCTTAGATTTATCAACCCCACAAGCCTTGAG
Source organism: Picea abies (assembly GCA_900067695.1). Taxonomy (NCBI): domain Eukaryota; kingdom Viridiplantae; phylum Streptophyta; class Pinopsida; order Pinales; family Pinaceae; genus Picea; species Picea abies. The sequence goes on along the minus strand of CBVK0101730847.1, from coordinate 9,983 downwards.
TTGCGACAACAAATCCTTATATTTGGTAATGAAATCTTGGAGATTGTCGAAGATTTTTGGATCCAAAGTGAGAAATTCCACCTCAAACATGTTTCCCTCCATCTTGCCATGTTTTCCAAAAATCCCTTCGATGGTGGTCTAGGATTCATTGGGGGTTTTATAGGAGGATATGTGAAACAGGAGTTTAGGAGAAATTAGATTGCAAATAGTTCCAAACGATTCATCCATTTGATTTAGATAATTTTATTTTTATATGGATGATGTGGGTTTGATATCTATGTTCATGGTTAACCTGTATAATCCTCTGCTTCAAATATGCACTATCATATTTTCCTTCCATGCAAATAAATTGTACGGTGTAAGAATGAATTCTTTTGGAAATTCCATTTTTCCCGCTGTCTTCAATCTTCAGTACCTGCAAAAAGAGTCTGATGTTTATTTTTCCTAGCAATCTGTCGAATCTGATACCATGTAAATGTGTTGAACTTGCACAAAAAATATCTAGCTAGAAAATCACATACACAGTTTGTAGAGAGAATATGAGAAAAGAGAAACATGAGAGAAAGAATGGAAGAATTTTCATTAACCAAATGAATGAATGATAATTTACACATGATATACTCTATATAACTCAACTAATGTAGACTGGAGGAGAATCCAATGTGCGATAGTGGTGGTATAGAGTGATCTAGACACACACTGACAGTTACGGGAGTAAACTGCCACCTACTCTACTCTCTCAGGAAGTTACAAGAGTTAACTACCACCTAGTCCAAGTTAACTAGTTTCTCAGTCTTCAATTAACTGATTGAAATCGAGGGAAGTGAGGAGAAGATCAGAGAATCATGAGTAATGCGTTAGTCTAGTGATGATCCCAAGGAAAATGCACATTATTTGGTGATGATCCCAATGCTACATGTTGATGATCCCAATTATTTGGCATCTAGACTCCACTCAACTGATCAAACTGAAGTGTGAACTGAAGAGAATATTCTCCCTAGACTATAGGATACTGGATAATGACTAGTAAACATAGGAAAAAACTTAGGAAACATAATTCCTAGGTGTGTGTGAAGTATCTCCAACACATCAATTATATTTAAGATTGGGCATGTTTGAAGAAATTACTAGTGAACATAGCTTCTTGTGTATGTTTTTCATTTACTTTTTTATTGGTTGGCATGTTATAGTTCCTGAAACTAGTATCTCTTATTCTTGAGTGGCTAAGGAATTGTTCATGTTTTAGTTCAGTATTTAGAATGTTCACTTCTTCTTGTTGAAATCCTTCACTAGCATGTTATGATCTTGTGGTTGGTGGAAGGAGCCATTATAATTTTTGGAATTCTATAGAATAGCTTTATATCTATATAATTCCATCTGTATTTTAGTAAATACCATTCCTTCCTATGATATTTATTTTTTTAATCAATAACACTCCTTTACTTTCAATCATTGCAGTTCCAATCCTAAAAAGTGAATGGGTTTTGAAGCATCGACCTAAAGGAATAGAGGCATTAAATGCCTATATGACTTATATTTCAAAACACATGAACCATTGCTAGGTTATAATTATCCTGTAGTATCGATGAATATAGAAACAATAAATTTCCATAATCAAAAGTATTGCTGTAGAAGTATTTTAGCAACATTTAAGCCTTAGAGGTTTCATGCACAATGCACATCATAGGCTTACATTCCCATGGTCAATAATTTAAGTATAATTTAGGGAATTCAATAGCCCATATATTGTTTTAATTCTTTAGCACACTACCAATATCATAGGATGGGGGGAATTTAAATAACAATATAGAGAATAATGAAGACCACATAGAATATGAAAGACAAGCAATGATCTTCAAAAGACAAGAGTGGGTGAACCATGTAAATGTTTTTCTCTAGAATCATTCCAAGATGCAATCTATGTAATTCCATATTCAATAACCAAATATCCCATGTTTATCAAATGAACTAAAAGTTAGGCTTTTCCATAAAAACAAGAAGAGGAGAAAGTACAAGTTCATAACTTAGATATGAAAGATAGGGAATATAGGAAAGAACAAGATAACCATTAAATGTCCTAAATATAATAATTATTTGTTTCAAGGAAGAATAAAAAGAGGATATTCTAGAAAAGACCAACACAAGTTTTTTTGACATGATATGCAAATTCAAGAGTTGAACATAGAATATGTGTTTTGAGTTTGGAGGAAAGGAGTGAGGGAATGCCACGTGATTGTGAAATTATGAAATACAAACTCAAGAATGAAATTATTACATCATATACATCATCTTAAAGGAAATAATATTTATAGAACTGAACACCTACAAAAGGAGTAATCTATTAAAAGAAAGGAGGAATCGAAGCAAATAAAGTTTATTAAAGACACTAGAAAATGACATTGTTGAGACACAAAGTTGTGATAGTTGAAAAAAGGAAAATTGATAAACCAGGTTAAGCAACACAACAAGAACCATAGGAAATATAAAATAGAGAACCCAAGGGCTTGTTCATGGAGCATTGATAGTTTCTATGGATAAGATAGATTTTTTACAATATTTTTTTCCATAACCTTGATGTGTTCATTAATTTAGAAACTTGGGAGTATGAAGGAAAGAAAATAAATAAAATGCCAAAGTTTTATGAGGTATAAAGGCATGAAGATCAATGAATATGCAGGTAAGACTATTCTAGATGGATAGTAAATTTCCTTCCATTTCCGGTGATATGTGGTACATCACGTAGTTCCTCACGGTTGAGGAGATATGGCCTAGTGAAGTTGGAGAACCCTCATGAGTTATATAGAAGCCCCTAGAAGGTCAAAGAAGTCAAATTATTCTAGAAGCTCCTAAAAGAAGTTGACTAGTCAAAGTGGCTGCAACTAGGAGTTAATCATGGGTTAAGTTGTTGTAATAAGAAAATAGTTAAAAATAAATTAGTTGCAACTAGAAGTGGAAAGTTTACTATTGTGGATAAAGTGTTTTTAAGTGGACAAAATAGTTAGAAGTGGGTTATCCCTAAAAGAAGGAAGTTGGGTAAAAAAGTTAGAAGATAACCCCTAGATGAAGCTACTTGGAGAGTATAAATAGGAGAGAAAGGGTCTCTTATTAGAATAACTTTAGCACATTGAATATATATTATTGTGAAAGGTTTATTGTAGGTGCTCATTGATTCATCTGAAGTTGCGAAATTTTGAGGAAGCAAAGATAGAGTAACGGAAAAATTCTGTGGCTGTAGTGGAGTGCGAAAAGTTCTCTTAAAACCTATTTAGGGTCATCCCTACGGGTCACCTAGTAGACATCCCACGAGGCACCCCCACGAGGCCTCGCTGGACACCTTTCCTACGTCACATGAGCCACTACCAGAAGTGAAGGTTGAAGCTTGGGTCAGGTTGTAGAGGCTGAGCAGAGTGTACATGAAGTGTGACAAGGTTCAGGTATGACATATCAATCTATAGGATAAAATGTATGCTACATGAGTGAATATTTGTGATAGCTTGAGGTATGGACATATGAGGTTGAGTAGATTCCCTTGGGACATCATTTAATGAATGATAGATGATGCATAGGGAATCTCTACAAAGATACAATGTTGGTATACTTATTGTTTATCATTGGCACACTTGTTTGGATACATTTGAGGCATTTACTTGTATATGGATGAGGAATGATCTTGTGAGTTTGGGCATTTTCCTAGAGGTACTATTGTTGTATAGTACTTGATGTAGTGAATGGTTGTGAGGAAGATCTGGTGAAATACATTGCTGATGCATTTAGTTTGATTTATTGTCATACCTTGTAGTGCATTGTGAGAGGCATTGGTTAGTGGTTTTGGTACATGATTGGTTTATGAGTGGTACATGTTTGAGGGTGTTTGGTTAAGGTATATTGTTGAAGCTATTGGTATAGTTTGAGGTTGCATTACAATGAGGGTTTGATGCATTATTGATGTAAGGGTTTATGGTATTTGGTTTATGGAGAGCATGGTTTATTGCTAGAGGTATCTTGTTGGTTATCTTGGTGATATTGTGCATATGGTTGAGAGTTGTTTTGGTGATTGATCTTGGTGAGAAGATCTAATTTGGTTGATTAGATTGATGAGACAACTTGGTTAGGAAACCCTAGTTTCCTGAAGTTGTACACAGGCTAAAAGAGGTCAGGTCATGTACATACACAGGATGTAAGAAGACAACTGGCATACATACATGTTCTGCAATATATATAGGTCACGCATCTATAGAAAATAATTGAATACTGTTGGTACATTTGGACATATTTTTTTCTGTCTACAAGATGGGTCTTGTACTTGAGGGTTGGAATCCTCACATCTCAGTTGGTGCTGATATTTTCAAGATGAGTCTTGTATTTGAGAGTTGGTACTCTCTTGGAGTTGGTGCTCTTTTCAGTTGGTGCTCATAAACCCTGACGATTGTAGTCTTCATGTAATACACAAGCTTACACATATATCTGGTGTTCTTTGTGTTCATTATGGTTATGGTTCATAGTTCTTTACTATTGATTAATGTTGTTGATATATGCATGTAGCTAATAATGAATGAATAATAATGTTTGAAGTGGTTTCTAACTGAAGGAAGAAAGAATTGTAAAAAGAGCCACACACCGATTCACCCCACCCTCTCAGTGTGGTCGGTATGTCCAACAGTCTATGTGTAATATGAAGGATAATAATACTAAAGAAAGGCCATTTTGGGGTGTGACTTGTTACACATGTAAATTCTATAGAAAGAAGATATTTTTTGTTTGATTTTCTAGTAATAGACATTTTTTATGGCTTGTTACGAGGAACATCTCTCTATGGCTAGGGTAAACCACAAAAGACAGGTATGACTACAAAAATCAACTCAATTCTAGCATATTGTATCTAAAACAATGTGAAAGAGACATAAGAAAAAGGCCTACCTCGTCCAAACATTCGATGACGTACACTGTTGAGCACTTCAACCCAAAGTTTTATACCTACAACAAGTTCTCAATAAACAAGCAGAGAAAGCATATGGTGATAATATAAAAGGTTAGCAAATTAGATAGAATAATCCATTAATATACAAAACAAACATGCCCATGGATAATAACTCATATATTTGCAAGATATCAATTCGACGTGAAAGGAGTATTTCTATTAATAAATGATCGACATAAGTGAAAACATTACAGACTTCCGTGTTGACACGGTTCGGAACTGAGAAACCAAGTTCCTTCCAGCTGGGCCTCCACCACTTCAATCCTCCACCAAAGGCAAGCTCATATAACAGAGACAAAGAGGTTCTCCATCAATAAGGGAAGAGCTTGGGGGTTGAACAATGTGTTCATACTTAAAGGACAAAGGGATGCAGACTCAATATGAAGTAAATAATTTCTGCAAAGTAACTTTGCTCTCAAAGTCAAATTCTCTCTCCTTTTCTATAACTAGGAATTGGCTTCTTTATATCCTTCAAAATGAAACTGAAGGGCCGAGTAGGAATGTTTCCAGTATATGGAAGGTCAAGGATAAGAGATCTCCTGTTATGACATGGAAACTCGACATTTAATTTTGATTTTCTGGCACAAATCCTAATGTACGCGGGTTGTAGTGGAGCAGCTAGTGTATATGCTTGTTGTATATCTTGCAAGGTGCGTACAAGTGGAAAAACATTTATTTTTGTCTCTAGATTTATCAATCAGGGAAAGTAAGTCTGCATGGGGGAATGGAATAAGGCCTTCTCTGGAAGATTTCATAGGGTGAGGCAAATCTTTCTCTAACAGATGCCTCCTGATGTGTGAGGTTGGAGGAGTATCTGCAATGGCCAAAATACATTATAAATAACCCATGAGTGGAGTGGTAGAGAACTAGCTAGATGTACTCAATCTCTCATTACATTATGTACTGACTTTGCATACATGGCTGCAAAAATACACTGCAGATGGATGTGAAAATATACCAAATAAGTGTTTGTGGCCATGAACAGGTAAATACAAATGCGGTTATATTCCAATAGTTGTCATGGTCAAGTACAAGGCCCAGTAGAACCAGTCTCAAAACCAATCTGAAGATGTCTGTATATCGTGGAGTATGAACTGATCTCCCATGATCACTAAAGTCATATAGGTACTAGTGCAATGAAAAGGAAGCAACAACTCAGGAAAGTTGTGGCCACATAGTGATGTCTTCATGTCTTCTACATAATCCGCCAAAGGTGCAACTCTACATCATGTGAATAAAGGAGTTGAGGTTGAACATAATGAGACATCGTTTGATTACCGGTCATTGATGCATACCATTAACAAATGCGAGACAACCTATCGATAATGAAAGTAGGTATCAAGGCACCGAGTACATTCTTACAAGTGTGAATAAAGGAGTTGGTGTCGAACACCTAAAGAATCCATCGATTAGGAGACATTGATGTATTCTAAACTATCGATGGCGAGAGAGCCTGCCACTAATGACTGCAAGCCTCAAGGTACTCATAAGACTCTAGGCCCCATTTCTAGAATAAATGGGTTGATGTCGATGGAAAGAGACTCACTGAAAGGAGAGAAAAAAGACATCTCTCATCAGTCAACATGAGGTACAAAACATAAGCTTCATGATTTGGTGGAAATTGAATGAAGAACAAGTTCACGAACGAATGAACCTGTACACCTTTCGCATGTTCCAATTACAAGAGGTACACAAAAAATATCCTCTGAATAACAACCAATGATGAAAATTGCTGACAAAGGTGAGGAAACCACCAATAAGGCTAATGGCATCTGAGACAGTGCATGAATCCTAATGTGTGAATAGATGTATTGCCGTTGAACATAAGGGAAACCACCCAGTCAGTGACCAATGATGAAATGTCGACTGATGGGTTCAAGGTTACCTACCAATGATGAAAGTAGTGCTAGGGTGCATGATAGGACTAAAGTATCATGTGATTTTGAGACAAAATGAGGGTATGGCCGACATGAAAAGTCAAGAGTTCTGAGGAGTGGCCAACATAGGTTGATAGAATTCCTTTGAACAAGAGTATGAGACATATGGTGGAATCTAGCAGCATAGACCCAATGATAAAATCATTAGATGCAGGAGGCATCAATGAAGTTCTCTGTAGAGACTAGAAGAGTAACCAGTCAATAGAGAAGACTCTGTAACGAGATCAACTTCCTAAGGTCATGCTAAATGAAAAATTATGATGAATGGACTCAAATAACTTTGTTCTCTATTCAAAGGCAACACGACTGCTACCGATATAAGATAATACTCCCTTCCCACTTATCTTTTTTTGTTTTTTCATAACAAATGAATGCTATGATACAGAGGAGTAAATGAGTGTCGCGAGTAAGAAAAACTAGTTCTAGAAGTGGAACGTACCTATGATCAATGCAGGGAAGTGCATGCGGGAGATAGGCACTCGGGGGAATGTTCCCTCCTAGGGGTGTCAAATTGTGAAAGATATAAACAAGGCTATGCTTGGTTGAGGATGCAAAACTGCTGAGGCAAACGGTTTATAACACAAAGAGAGAACTGGATATAGGCTCAATACTGCAAGCAAGGGCATGAGATGCAATCACAACTTGATGCCAAAAAATGTCCTTTTTTATGTATTTTAGTCTACTTGGTGTGAAAAAGGGGTAAACTTGTGCCAAATAGATGTCTCTTTAGAACCAATTTACGAGTATGAAAAAGACAAGTTCAATCAACGATCTTTTCACTTTTTGATAATGAGTCGAAAAAGAGATTAACTAAGACTCGTGATCTTTCAAATCCAATTTAACGAGTGTGAAAGGGACAAATCACTCAACAATCTTTTCCTTTTTAGACGAGTCGGAAAAGAGCTTAAATTAAACTCATTTGGGAGTCCACAGGGTATAAAGTCACATGTTTATGAATGAGAAATGAGGCTTAGCATAAAGTCAAGTATGAGCTGTTAGGAACTCCCGGTCCTATAAAAAATCTCTACATGGGGACCAAATGCAGTAGGGGATCTAACTAGGGCACCCATGTTTGGTAAGTCTCTACCTGATCAGGGGATCAAATTTTGCTCAAAAATTAAAAGTGCTTGGAGTCGCTTCAAACCAGATGAGAGCGTAGGCCTCATCATTGCGAACTCAATGCAACTCGTTTCATCTCAAACGGACGTCGGGAGCGAGAGATATTGCAATCTGTTCATTAAGTCAAACAGGCAAAAATTTTTGATGTTGACTGTACAGTACATACAGTCCATACAAGCTGATGTGGTAGATCCATATGACTATACGTAAGGTGACATGGTAGATTTTGGTTGGCATACGTTGGATGAATCCTGTGTCAACACGTGGTATTTTTCTGGTCAATGATTGGGTGCCACGTGGCCCAGTCATGGGCTGCCACGTGGCACCCCAGTATTGGTTGATTGTTATATGTAAAATGTATTGGAGTCCGTGGGGTTCGACCCCCAGACCTCCCCACCGCACAAGATTTCACAATATCAGCCCAATTGTTGCACCACCATTTGTTCCTTATTATATATGTGTATTGGATTATATTTGAATTTGCACTATGTAATAAATGGCGGGGGGGACGGGTCGGGGCTTAGCCCTGACCCACGGTCTTATTGATAATGTATATGACCATGTTATAATATATATACGCGGGCATTGTTAAAATGGAGTCAAACCCCCGGTCTTTTGCCTTTATACCATGTGACCCTTTGTTATATGTGCGTGGGGTTTTACATTGTGGTTTAAATGGTTTAAAAACTGACCCGCCATGTGTCATTACGTCATTCGATTATAAAACAGATCCCTTTTTATTATAGCGCGAGGTCATGTTATGACCCATATGCCCGAGGTGCTAGGCATTTAGGGGCTGGCGCACCCTTAACCGTCCTACAGTTTGCACCGTTGGCGCGGTTGCACCCGATGCTGGGTTTTCACGCTATTTATTGCGTGTGTGCCAGGTTCATTCAAGAGGGGTGCGTTTTGTAGATGTAGAGACAACAAGCTTGAAGGGGGGGACTTCCAAGAGGCCTAACTTCTTCGTTTTTCGACCGATTGAGGTGCCAGAAGAGCCCAGACAGGGGTTTTTGGACGCTCTGAAGCCATTTGAGCAGTCGGTTTGTTAGTTTGAGCATTGTAAGACATGTTTTTGAGCACTTTTAAGAAATTAATAATAATGATCCATTGGAAGCTGGACCAGGAGATGTATCCCAAGAGAGGGGTGAACTCCTTTATCAATTGCTGTGTTTATGTGCTTATGTTCATTGATTATGCTGCTATCTATGTGTATTTTACATGAGTAATCCATTAATCTATGTGTTGCAAACTGATCCATTTTCTTTAAACACATAACATTTACATTGCAATAATTTCAAGTATTTCAAGTCTTCTTCATTTTTAGATCAAGTTGGTATCAGATCACTGGTTTTTGAAGACTTGATTGTTTGCAAGTTTTGTTTCTGATGCTCACAAGGTTGAAACTCACAAGAGGAGAAGGTCAAATTGTGGAGCCAAGTTCTCATCCGACAAGGAGGAAGCATATACCATCACCGCAAGTTTCAGGGAGACATTCACCAAGCATGGCTCATGCAGAAAGTCATGAACGTGTTCCTGCCGAAGAGGAAGATCTCAGAAAGGATGTCATAGAGTTGAGAGATATGATGAAGATCTTGATGGAAAGGAACATATTGTCACAAGGTGAAGGCTCCAACCCTTCAATGCATAAGGGAGGCAGTGGTGACAAAACTCCAGATGGAAATGGAGGGAATGGTGCTTCTCCACCACCCTCTCCTCCATCATCATCATCTTCTTCTTCTTCTTCTTCCAGTTCAAGACCTCTTCCGAATTCTCCAAAGGGGCATGGTAAAAATCCTTCGCAAATTCCTTCATTAAAGCTTGATATCAAATTTAAATTGTGAATATGCAATAGAGAAGTTAATGCTGAGAAGTTAGATAATTGGATACGTCAAATTGAAGTATATTGTAGAATACAAAAAATTCAAGATGATGAAACCAAAATTCAG
>CBVK0101730840.1:0-13621 GCA_900067695.1 Picea abies | reverse complement strand
TTCTCCCAAGCCATTAGCCTTACTCCTTGACTCCATTTACCCTAAGGCACTAGTCTAAGAACAAAACGTTGAGGTTTATGTGCTAGAACAACTCTTTCAAACTCTCTTTATTTGAAACCCTAACTAACCCTAGCGTCTAGACTACTCGTAGTTGATGATGACGTCTTGCCACTTTTGAACTTGTGCTTGGACTAAAAGTTGCGGCTGACTCATCTCTTGATAGCCATAGAGGTTTTAAGCTTTTTCGTTGGTTGATTTGTCAAAACGTCCACCTCTTTGACTAGCTAACCCTAACCCTAAAACAACAACAATATAGGTGACGTCATACCTGTTAAAGAACTTGTTTGGCCTTGAAACGTTTTGACATTGTCATCTATTTAATAAGACTTTGAGTTGTTGATTACATCCATAAGCTTGTTTGACAAAACGTCCTACTCATTGTCTTCAATTTTGACCTAATAGTAGTGCTGACGTCACCCTAAATCTGCAATAGTGACGCAACAACAATATTTATATGAGCAGATTTGCATTTTGATAATACAAAGATTTGATTTTACACATTGAATGCCAGTATCTCTTGTGTATTTATTGAAGAAGTGACATAAAACATAAGCTTTTATTGCAATCATTGACTTCGTAAATAATTACTCTCATTAATGCTCATATGTATAAAAGATAGTCATTGATATTGTGAAGTACTAACCATTGCAGCACACCCTTTTAGTTTTATTTTGCCTTGTCTCGCAAATAGGTGCCATCTAGTGGAATATCTTCTTCTTTTTGGACTATCATTTTGGCAGTAATCTTTGAAGGGAAAGCTTACCTTAACTATTGAAGCCTTAAACCTTGGTCCTTCTCCTTTAGAACCCCAGATTACTAGGGACGTCTCCCTTGGGACTAGTCACCCAGAATAGAAAGAGCTCCCCATCGAGGTGACAGTGGGTGGGGAAAGCTCCTGTTACGCCAGTTTGAGCCTTGACTCCAGCTATCTAAACCTTTCCTACAAACTGAGCGATAACAGGTTCAAATGATGAAATCTCACTCTTTTGTGGTAGGAAATGTCATTTCCCTTAGGAGTGATTTATTTAGTGCTGGTTTGTATTTTTTTGCTAAGAATATTTATTTCAGATCTCATCACTCTTATAAGTATCTCCTAACCCTCTTTATATTGTAGCTTTATTGCCTTAACCCTTGGTTGAATACTCTCAAGGCATTTGGCTACTTAGGCGCTGGTCTATCTAATGTATGTTAAGGTGTGTGGTTGGAAAGATTGGGATACCCCCTTGGTCTCTAGGAGGTGGCCTAAAGTGAAGAGGAGATTGTGCTGAGGTGATAGTGGTGCATTTCCTGTATAATGCTGTCCCCATAGCATCCGCCCAAAAGCTGCTAGTTTGGGCATGTTAGCACAAATTTCTACCCTCCAATCTGAGCTGATAAACCTGTTAGGACAGCGGTAAAAACTTGTCTAAGTGAAGGATTAGGGCCCCAAATTGTCACTGACTGAACTCCTCTCTGTTTGGGCTAATGCTTGCTAGCCTCTGGGGGGAGCCCGTGGGCACAATGAAGTGCCTTGTTGTTGTCTTTAAGTCTGATTTCTGCGTATAAAACCTTATGAACAACCGCTGATATGTCTTGGACATCGTGCTAAATCTATCCAAAACACTTGAGAAAAATTACTTATTCGCTTGGAGGGAACCTGCAGGGTTAGTAGAATGATAATAGACTTGAAAAAGAAGAGATTAACTATTAAAAAAGATGAGAATTAACCATAATGAACAGTTCAGGAAATGACATATCAGATCATAAATTTACCATAATACCGCCAAGAAAGAGGTTTGAAGACAAACACACACTTCTTTATTGATGAAGCTTACAAGAGGACTGTTTGCACCACACTTGACAGGCCTACAACCGATACAATGACTACTTCATTCAAAGAAGAGCTAGTAGACTAGAGAACAAGAGAGAAGAGAATGAGAGAGACACTATGCTGCTACTGCAATGATCCGACTAATAATCAATGTCAAGCATCCAATATATAGCACAATGAGGGCGCATATCCCAAGGGAGAGGAAGAGGACGGATGGGTGGCTAAAAATGGAGGCTAAGCGCATGAGGAAGAGAGATATGTGAGGAGTGTGAGATGAGTGAGTGTTTGCATGAAGGTTACATGCGCACAAGAGAGGAGAATGCACCCTAAACTTAGGAAGGCGCACTTGAGGAAGAAAGGAAGGAATAATGAATGATAATGAATGTGAATTGGCTTTATGAAGTGAAAGAAACACATGGAGGCCAAATTTAGCTTTGTAATGCATGTCCTTTTGCTAAATTTGACGAAAGCATGAGTGAGTTATGGGTAAGAGGAAATTCACCCTCTCTTTTAAGGAATTTCCTAATTTTTTAGGAAAATATGATTTAAACTTAATTGGAGGTGAATTTTAATGAGTTGATGCATGACAAGTAGAGGGGTGATTATACAGATGAATATACGACTAAATTTAGGCCCAGTTGTGCGACTCTCTTTTTTCAATTAATTATTTATTTATGCTCAAGTCTTGGAAATATGTTCCCCCCTGCCTAAGTGGATGCCACATCACTTTGTAGAGTTGCCACATGTCGACCTGTGAGGGTGCCACTTGGAATTGCATGGACGATGACTGTACCTGCTAATTATAAACATTTCTAAAAATAGAATCCAGTTCTTAAATTTTAGGAAACTGTCCACATCGCCCAGGATGACTGGGAGAACACCGCCAGATGTCACTGTCTAAAAATAAACACTGCTAAAAGAAAAAAATCGTCTGAATGCCCTTGACTTTATACTCATTGATCTCGTCTTTCTGCAAGGTATCCAAATATGCGATCAGAACTGACACGCAAGCCCTAGTGCTCAACCTGCTAAAAATAGCAAATTGTGTCACATCATCCCAGAAAAGATCCAAAAGACTCGGGATGTCTCAAGGACCAATACTGCACGCTCAGAATTTGAATCCGAGGCATGGAGCAAAACCTGGTAAAAATAGAAAGCTCTTGAACGTTGCCTAGAAAAGTGTCATCGGGCCTAGAATCATGCAAGGACTCATACAATATGCTCAAAACTGCTCCAAACTAGCAAGAGACCCACTCAAACCGTGTCTCCTAAAAAATAGCAACACCTGCTATATGTATACATCTCTCTCAAATATGGATGGAAACTAAGTCAACTCTAACTTTGAACCAAACAACCATGTACCGATCATATACCTGTCTCACTTGGGAACCAACCTTCTGCTCAACACAAGTGCTAAACTCTGGGAGGATCTCAGAATGCCAACGAAAATAGTGCATGTTGGCTCTTAACCCTCAAGATTTTCAAGGGTGAAAATCTAGTGGTTAACAGGGTGGTAACAATAACGACAAGACACACAAAGGGTGTCATCTCAACTTATCCCTTTTAATGGGAAAAATTACTTTTCTCTTGAAGATCATTACATTAGATTGGGAAAAGTAATTTCAGTAGTCAAATTCATCTATGAAAATACAAAATAAGATGGTGGACCTTGTTATCTCCATAATTGTACTTAATGATAAAAGCCCTAATCTACAGTATACAATTCAAGGGGCAACTATTAGGACGACCACCATTGTCACCTATGCAACCTATCCTCTTCACTTTAGGTCATCTCTCTTTCAGCTCAAGTGGGTATCCCTAGTAGGATTACCAAAACTAAGCAATGAGGCACAAGGTGAAGTGAGAGTAGCGTTAGTAAAATAATGTTTTGACTTTTTGAAGGATTTTAAATTAGGTGATGGAAGCAAGCAGGGATCAATGCCATATCCAACAAGGGCAATGGAATCAATGTGAATGAAGGGGGCTTATGGAGCCAAGAAGAAAACCACTTTTAAGAATTGGTCTATTTCATTCAAGGGCTAGGAATAAGATATTAGTACTAAGGAGGAATAATAATCTCTTGTCTAATCAAGATTAACGATGAAGACCAAGGCCGCACAAGAAGCGCTCCTCAAGGGATCAACTTTCACCAACAAGATCAACTATATCTTGATAAATGTACTCGATACTTTTTGTTATGGTTCCAAGATGGATGGACAAAGCAATGCACCAAATAATTATCAAACTAGCAAAGGAAGAAGTAGAGGAGTTACCCCAAAATGTCTTCCTTACAAGTGGTAGATTTTACCCTTTACTGGATTGATCTAGTTAGCTGGTAGAAGGCTCGAGCATTTCACCATCAATCTTTATGCAACAAATAAGAACCAAGATAGAGAAGCTTCAAGAATTGACAACAACATCCACAAAGAAAGAAACCTTTACACAACCATATGCTCCAAGAAAGATATGTCAATTAAGCTCCAAGGAGTGGAAGCTCCAAAAATCTAACCATGGGTACAAATGAGGAAGGGCTACTCTTTATACGTAGTTTATCTCAACTTCCTTTACAATAGAATAAAAATATCTCATGTGAGATCCTTAGATCTAGCCTAGGGAGGAGTAAAGAATTATTTTCTCCAACTAACTAATCAACAATAATAAAATAACGAGGTACTCAATCCACATGTATAACCCTCCAACCAAAATAGACCCAAGAGAGTAGGACGTCTCCATAAAAGAGGGAAGGAGATGAGTTAAAGGTGCAATGTCTAGCCTCCATAGGCCTCCAAGTGGATAGATCCGTATCCAACTCCTCAAAGTAGGCAATACAAACCTCCTAGATCTCCTCAAAGGTGGATGTGTAGTGCTCTAAGGGTGGATAGACCCCATTAGATGCATAAAAACACCGTCCATGTGACCTCAAGAGCTAGGGTTCTCTTCACCAAGGGGACATATCAACAATGAAATCCTCAATTAAGAAAAATGCTCAAGCAAAAGATGTGGGGTGTTCCTCCAATGAGTGGTCAAAATTGCGGCGAATGTTTTCCCATGACAGATTTTAAAAGCACCATAATTGTGTCAATTTTTCTTGATTTCCTATTATGACCACATTTTGGAAATTTTTTAGCCATTCTACGTCTAATGGATTTGATCTAGTGGAATTTTGGGCGCTTTGTCAAAATATTACTGCTCTTGAAGGTATTATGCCCTCAAAATATGCAATGCAACCCTAGATGTTCTCTAAGGTGAGATGTCCCATCGACATGCATGATAGAATCAAGCAAGTGGATCCATGATTCAAGGCCTCAACATGTGGAGTGTGAATAACACTCAACCATCTCCATGAAAAGAAAGGACAAGCCCCTTTAATCCACCAATAAGCCTCAACATGTGTACAATAATTTCCAAAATGGCACATGTGGACCAATAAAGTAGGAGTAGTGGATCCAAGTAAGAGTAAGTAGAAATATGCCATGAACACATATGTCAAGTCATGAAGAGCACCACCAATTCTTCAAGGAGAATGATGACCTCATCAAAATGTGCTATGCATGCCTCCAAGTATGTGAGATTGATGTGGCATGGGATGGATAGTCTAGGTGCATGAAGAAGGGCCCTTAGGTTCGTAGGGCATTGTGACCAATGCCTCAGAGTTGTGAAGATACCAAATGTCATGATGAAGCCAATGTAATGCTCAGTTGGCCCCAAAATACTAGGGTGCTCGGCTAAGGGATTTATATGTCCTCATGTACAACCATCTAGTAAGGAATGGAGACTAGAGCATCATACGATCCATCAATACATCATCAAAACCTCTAGCAAGCACATCATCATCCATGTCATCAACAATCCATGGAACCAAGTGAATGCCCCGTCCATCCAAAGCTCTTTGTATGAAAAGTCACATGGGTAGCGAAGAAATTCAATTATACACACACATTGCAAAATGAGGGGTAACAAAACTCACATTGATATGGCCCTAAACTTCTTCCTTTCAATGATATTAAACTAAGCTTCGAGGGGAATGCTCACACTTCCAAGCATGCCTCAAGCAAACAAAATCCTCATCTATTTATAGGCTTCCTCCTGTTAAGTTTAGGGGTTACTTCGAATGTGTTTACATCATGCTTGGGGTTGCTTCATGTGATGTGGGGTGCATGGTGTGTTAACTTCCCATGTTTGAATCGTGATGAAGATACACATTGGAGATAACGTACTCTTAAATTTCCATTCCTTAACTTGATGCTTATGTGGTGAACTTCCTTAGTAGGTTGGAGATATATGTGGCATGGTGACTTCCTTCATGAGAAGCATATGTAGGGCTTTATCGATTGCTTGGGAGGATGACCCATTTGGAGGAGTGCAGAGCATCATGGAGGAGGGGTTAATCCCTAGGTGGCATGCGGGCACTTGGTTGCTTGCACGGAGGCATATGCTTCCACTTGAGTATGCAAGAGTGATCATGTAGGTGTGGGGGATGTAGAATTGTGGGATGAAAAGTAGAAAACAGATCAAGAACCTCAACTTGAACTCGTCCATCTTCCAATCCTCCCAAAGATATTCAACCAAGTACTTGGAGGGGAATTCCCTATCTCCCCTGGATGCCTTGAAAATGATTTCATCCTCTTTATTTTTAGGCTTCCAAACTTGGTAAACCTAATATTAGCGATTGACATTTTTAGGTTTTGTTATCCCCATTTTCTGGGATAACAAAGGAGATGATGTCTCGAGGCCCTCAGGTTGCAGACATGGAGTACTGAGAGACAATTTGACTAGCAGTGTCGACTTGCAAGACAGAGACCCACCTCACCACCACAACTCCAAGTTGATCACGATGGTATCTACCACATCAGTTGGCCTTCGGAAGACATTGGGTCTTGCTCCATGAGGTACATGTCAGGTATTATGGTGAGTGTCATTTCAATATTTGAGGCATTTGAGTTTGTTGCCTCTATTACTGCTTTTGATTATGTGACATTTGCTTGGACATTATGCTGTTTTTTGTGATTTCATGTTTTAGGGTTTCTTTCATGTGCAAAATTATGAATTAAATAATATTATTGAGTAAAGGGGCTAGATTAGGGCTGCTGACCCCTTATCTTTTGGTTTACCCTAAATTATGTGGACAAACTATGCTTAAGACATTTTGTATAAATAGAGATCATTTGTATCTCATTTGAATCATAGCTCTCCCATGTGGAGAAGGATACTTGGCTGAAATTTTCACTCTACTTGGGCAAATTCATTCTCTCTCTCTCTATCTCTATTATGGTATGGTTTATCTGTTGTCTTATGGAAGGAAGTGGTGTGCTTTTCTTGGATTCTCTTTCTCTTTGCTTTGGTGATGAAATTGCTTGGTAACTAAGGTTTTGTCTTGGCATCTCTTGGAATTGTTAAGGAAAATTTGCACTTTGTTAGGGTTCTTTCTTGTTCCATACTTGTTATTGGCTAGATCCTTGGAGGAGTATAAGGATTTACAACCTCCACCTTTTTTATCATTATTGTTTATTGAAAAGGCTATTGAAAAGGTTGCTAGGAGGAGTAAAAGGGTTTACAAGAATGTTGTATATGTCGTCTCGGGGAAAGTATCGACGAGGGTCCGGAATATAACTTCTTGGCGAGATCGACGGAAAATATCGGAATATCTCGGAAAATGTTGCAAGACCTCAAAAAAATACAAAAACAATCATTTTTTTCAAATTTTTAAACATGTAAAGCAACAACAATATCAAATAAACACATTGCTACATAAATATAAAAATACAACCAATAAATAAGATGCATAAGATGTCAAGTGGTCACATATCGTTACTAAACTGAAAATTCTGAAACATGTTCCTGATAGGATGATAGTAGATACAAAATCACATCAAATAATCAAAATAAATGTATGTAATGAGCTGAATCATCATGAGGCATCTAGATACTAAATAGTACATGATGAAGTTGAGCACAAAGAAAGGTGAGATTGATGAGCGGACTGCAGAAGTTGAGGGCCATATGGCTGAGGAGTGGGATTGTGGTACTGGTCCCCCCTCAGAGGCACTTGTTTTAGTGTTTCTATTTGCAAGTTCAAGTTTTTTTTTGCGAGCCTCGACCGCATCCCTCTTATTAGCCATATGAACGAGTGATCGGTTTGTAATGTGCATAATTTCCGGGCTACTATTTAGACAAATTTCCACATCAAACCCAGTCATTTTGGCAAGGTGGTATTTCAAGTGGCTAATTCCTCCATTAATTCTTTTGCCGCAAAGATCGCATGTCAATATTTGTCTATTGGGAAGTTCCACTGGTTCACCATACACCCACATTGGATCCAATGCCTTCGGTATTTTGTTTAGATGAAAATATTAAATCTATGGCACAAAAATAAAACCAAAATAAACTCATGGTAATGCAAAGGTTAAATAATGAGAGCTAGATGAATAAGAATGATTGAATCTTCCATTCAAAAACAACAAGAAGAGGCACATTGCAAACCCTAGCCTAAGTCTAAAAAAACAAAGTTCAAACTTCAAACAAATGAAAGAAAAACGTTTTGGATCGTACCTGGAAATCTTGATCTCTTCGCTGGCGCTAATGGCAACAAGATCCTTGGCTTTCTCTTCCTTGGATAGATGCACAATGGCTTCCCTTACACCTCTCTTGCTCTCTCACACCTTAAAAAGAAAACAATGAGTGAAAAAAGCAACCCACAACCTTTAAAACCCCTTCACGCGCACTTTTTCTGCCCTGTTAGCCAGCAAGCCGATATTTCCCTTTCACTCGCGATATATTCGGAAAGTGTCGCGATATTTTGAAAGTGTCGTGAGTTTTTGAAAGTGTCGGATGTGTCGCAACACATTCCGAACAAAATATCACCCCCCTATAAATATTGGTGATATATCTGATATTCCGATATATCGCCGAGATATACAACATTGGTTTATAGCCTCCTAGACTTTACATTGTTAGGGTTGCTATCTCAGGGGAGTAAAAGGGATTACACCCCTTGAGATTTAGTAGCCCTAACCTAATACAAGAAGACTCCACAACCCATTTGGCAAGGCACTAATCTTTTATTGCATTGGAGAAATAAATTGCTTGCATTGAAATACATAATTTTACGAGATATTGAATTTGTTCAAAGTGGAATCAATCCTTAATTGCTTGCTTGAGCCACTAGGGCGTTTTGATTGGTCAAGGATACCTTGCTGCTGTTACGAATTTATGCTACAGCCATTAGGGCTGCAACAAACTCTATTTTTCAAGCTTAATTTCTCACTCTTTTACCGTTGGAAATAGTTGGAAAGTTGCTATTGTTAATCTACTTGATGTTGGCTATTGTTGGGCAATTTTTTGGCTAATTCCTTGGGGTAAAAGTTGCTTCTGTAGCAAATCTTTGCTACAGCCATCTTACTTCTCTGAAAAATGTTTGAAGACATTTTTTTTGCAGTCCTAATTCAGCATCAAAGCTTGTGCTAAGGTATTGACTCTTGAGAATTAGTCTGCATGTTTAGTGCTTCATAGCCCAATAAATACTTGATGCTTTTGATGGTTATTTCTGTAGTAAGTAATTGATTTCATTACCATTACCATACCATATATTGATGGTTATTTAAGTAGTAAGTAAGTCATTGATCAATCATTACCATATATTGATCCTATCACTATGCTTTTGCCTGGTTAGTAATATGTCTCTAAACAAATTGGTTTTTGTTTGCCATTGTTATGTTTTATGTATGTATAGAATAAGTTTTCTGTGAATAAGATTTTTGCAAGGTATTTACAGTATTTTTCAAGTTAGTGTGTGAGATTTTGACGAGTTTGCTCCATCATATAAATTTTCTTATCATTTACATTGACAAAGAGACATTAAATTTGATCAATATTGGTGCTAAATAAATTGGTCCTGGGCAGGTTCACTATGAAAAAATATATAGACGCCTTTTCCCGGCAATTCTTCGGCTTGCAACTGATGTGGAGTTGGTATATTCCTTGTATCTCCAAATGAACTTTTTTATTCATCATTTTTCTAATATTCTACCTTTATCTTATAAGCTATATAAAACTTATTGCTGGTCATAAATTTGAGAAAGTGCATGTAAATATATTAATGCCATGTAGTTTCCATTTTGTTTGGTCTTTATGCAGGTTACTCGGCAGCTATTCACGGAGTTTGTAAAGCAATTGATCCATTGGTTTACCAGCAATACCCAGAAAGAAAATCCAGACTCCATGGCCTTACTTGACTCCATACTTGATGGAGTTGTTGATTCTGAGAATGGTTCCCTCAGGTACTGTCATAAGTTTTCATGAAGTTGATGGGGTTGGGTATGCGAGAAATCATAAATTTCGAGTCTAATTAAACTTGAACAAAGGAACATTAAATCAGAATCTATTATAGTTGGTCAGTTATGAAGGATTTCTACTTATTGTAATATTGAAGTTAAAGAAATCATTAATGTTACTATATGTGCTATATTCTAAACTGCCAGAGCTAAAAGTGAGAAGTTTATGTGGGAATGTACCCTAGAATCTTACTGACTGGTCAAATCCTGACCGCACCTGCTAAATATCCTTAGTCATGGATCAATGGTTATTCATAAGTACAATGAAATGCACAAAATCGGGATGTTAATTTTTCCATAGCTGAGAATCTACACAATTATTTCTTTCCTAACAAGTTACTGATTGCATGGAATAAAAAACATATAGGGCCCAAATTCCTTTTATTCGTTTGTTTCTGTTTTCTTTGAATGCCATGCAAGATGATGGTTGCATGCTGAAGAGACGACAAGAAAAAAATAATTACAGTCCAAAATATGTAACAGTTTTAGAAATAATTGGTTTTGTAACTCTGGCATGGAGCTAGAGAAACAAGTAGTACATAACTTTCTCCAATTTGAGTAGTGTTACCCCTTGACATATAGGGGTAACTAGATATTTTTCTACTATGATACATATCACAGACAACAATTCCAGATATGAGATCCATGGTTATCCATGAACAGTTGATCACATCTGATGATTATGGTGTTTGAGATACATGAGGTACATTATTTTATTTCTTCATATTAAGTGTTAATGCCTTATGTGTTTGTCACGAATCTAGTGATGATTGGTTGAATCGGATAATGGATCATGATGCTCTAAATTTGTGCCTTTTGCCTTGTTGCACCTTGGTGGTCATCATCATCTCCTAGATAAGTGTTGTCAGTCTTGGATAGAGCTGTATCACTGGGGTGTTGATATTATGGTAGCTGCGGGAGGTATTTACCTCTAAATGTAAACCTGACAAGGATAGAATACTCCGGAAAGCAAGAAGAAACCCTAATGAGTTGGCTAATAACCGTAGAAGACTTGTCGGCTCAAGAAGATAATTTAGATTAGGTTATTAGCCTCCAAGAGAAGAAGTTGGCCAAAAGCATTGCCTATATTAGGATCCTCATCATCAGTGTCACCGTCTAAACATTAAAATAAGATAGAAAAAGATTAACATGCCTAATAAGTGATTTTACTTGATTGAAGGGGTACATTTTTACTGGGTTCATGACAAAGGAGTTCAACAATCAATGCCACCAACATTGAGGTACATAGAGGGCTTGGTGCTCTTGACTAAATGCAAGTTCCATACCCTCATACATGATAGAATCTAGTGGAAATGTTGAAATATTGTCAATCTTGAAATCCTGAAAACCATTAAGTCTGCTGAATTTTGAATCGGACCTAAAATTTAATATTACCATTAATTAGTAGATTACTAGCCTCTTTAAGTTTGCAAAATCACAAAAAAACCCGAGTTTTCGGCTCTTGCTCCTTTGCTCTCCAAACCCCACACTTTGTTTGCAAAATGACACTTTAAAACCCAAAAATCGGCTTTCAATTCACGGCTGTCTGCGACATTTTCCATCAACTTGCGATATTATCACCCTATTTTTGAAAATATCTCGATATTATCGCCAAAGGAAAATATTGTGATATTTTCAGGTGATAATATCGCCAACCCTCAAAACGACGATAGTATCGTGATGTTGGTAACATAGATCACTACACATGCTCCTTGATGGGTTTTCTTGAGTATTTTCTTCTTGGGTATTGGCACATGTAATAGGGGCTAATGATGACCCTCCCATACCTAAACTGACCCTCCCATACCTAAACTTGCCAAATTGTATAAATTCTATGAGTTATTATGAAGTTTGAAGATAATGCTTAATGTGATCTTCATCTACCTAATGGCATTTACATTTGACATGACTCACTTTTTATGTTGCATTGGACTTGTGGACGTGCCTTCGGGTTGATGTTTGTTTTGGATCACTTGAGTCCCTCTTTGGACGATGTACTTTGTATGGATATGAATTTGATTGAGCCTTGGTCCTTTGGAGGACGTTGAGGAGGACCGTTGCACACTTGATGGAGGTCATCCCGCTTCTTATGAGGTCATAGGGATTTCTTTGAGGACGCTGTATCCTTTTAGAGATGACCTAGCCCCTTTTGAAGAGGATGTGGCACCTTTTGAGGATGACGTTGCACCTTTTGGAGGTTATTTTGCACTTGGAGGATGAATTGTTGCACCCTTTAGAGGGAACATTTCACTTTGGAAACCCTACACACGACTTTTGACATCATTTGAGTGAGCTGTCCAATCTCGGGAGACCACACGTGCCTCATGTGTGGCTTTGAGTGTGCATTCATGGAGGACGTCTTAACATTGGAGCACTTTTACTTCATTTTGGGAGCATTGTTGGGGTCTTTTGACTTAGTCACTCTAGTATCATGGATATTTTATGTGTTATATCTTAGCTTAAGGGCTTGTAATGAGATAGAGACATTTTTATATTTTCTTAGGGTTTAAAGCTAGGAGGTAATGTTCCCAACCAGATCTGATTGGAACATTGAGTTTTTATGTATTTTATGAGTTTTATGGTTGAGGTATTTTGTCAAAGACTTTGCTGATTTTAGTCTCTTGAATGATGCTAGGGTTTATAATGATGGTTTTAATGTGTGTTTGCAGCAAGTAAAGATAGTAATGCAACCAACATGTACACAACAAGATATACTAGAAGCAACTCAAGTAAATAGCACAAATACCTCAGATTTGATATTTTTCATAATAGTAGAACTGTAGAAGACCCTGATACAATAGAACTGCAGATCTGGGACAATATAGCTGAGATCTAGTAGCAAAATGAGAATAACACTCAAGCAAGTCCACGAGGAGGAGATACAAGCCTCCAAAGGCTAGATAGCTACAAGAGATGAATGTCGAGATGAGATCCTTACCCTCTGTAGTGGAAATTCCTCCAACTGGCTGAGTTGCGCACTACCTTGGTGGCTGTAGCTTCCCAAGATTTCAGCCCTCCTCTTCCTGTGCTCCAAATAACTTCAAACACTCTCGGAATGTAGATCGGGCTATTAGAAACCCCTAGGATGAGTTCCTTGGTGATTGGAGGTGTTTAGATCCCTCAGATGAACATAATCTCTTTCTGCAATGTGCCCTTCACTAGGAGAAATCGTGCCATTCTCATAATAAATCAATACTCAACCAAAACACACCCTAGGTAGGCCAGGAAATGTGCTATGGCCTATACCAAGCTATCTCTGTAGAAATTTCCAGGTCCTATTAGCTGTCTTCTTGGTCTGTCTTTGACCAAGCTAAGACTCTAAGTTTCTTGCTGTCATAAGTTTTAATTTGTGCTGTTTTATAACAGCCAACTGTAGTTTTTGTTTTGCTGATGTGTTATGGTTGTTATCTCTGTTTGGGTG
>CBVK0101730835.1:0-10352 GCA_900067695.1 Picea abies | reverse complement strand
GTACATATTGATGAGTCATATTTTATGTGTATTTGGTGCATGATTGGTACATATTTGGTGCATGGTTGATGCACTCGTTGATGGTATAGGTTGAGGTATAGGTTAGTGGATGGTTGATGCACTTTTTTATGGTATAGGTTGATTACATGTTTATTGGTATAGGTTTACAATAGTATATATCACAATGATAGTGTGACATTGGTTCCATCATTCTTCTTATATTTCAAGGCGGTTGGACGGAGCAAGGACATGTGGTTGTAGCCACCTTTTGGTTGTAGTTGGAGAACCTAGGCGGTTGTAGCCTCATTCTAGTTGTAGCCAGAGAATTGGGGAGTTGGAGCTTCCCTCAGGTTGTATCCTAAGAAAATAGGGGGTTGGAGCCTCCTTCCAGTTGCAGTTGGAAAAAAAAGGAAGTTGGTGCTTCCAATGAATGTAATTCTTAAAGACATACAACAAAAATAATTATGTGGTTTTCTCCCGCTTTGGGTTTCCACGTAAAAAAACTGGTGTACTATGTATGTGTATGATTGCTCATTTGTTCATTGTTTATTTACTCTGAAACTATTGGATGATAATGCTACATTTCTATAACACTTGCATTTTGTGGTTAAAAAGGATTAGATTTCTCTATTACTGATTCAACCCCCCTCTCAGTAATCCAACAATTGGTATCATATTGGGTTCCTTCATGAAACAATTTAACCACTGGAAGGAGATCATGGATTATTCTGAGAATGTAGTACCAATGTTTAATGGTCAGAATGGTTTAAAGTATGAGATGTGGAGCAGAAGGAAGAAATTATTTTTACAGGCACAAGGACATTATATTTGGCTATCAGTTGTTACAGGATATGATAGTTCAAAAAGGGAAAAGACTGTAGCCAAGAAGGAATTAAAGAAGAATAAAAAATAACAATGGATTTAATATAGGAAGGATTACCTAATCCAGTAAGAGAAAAGGTTGGTAAATGTTCATCAGCCAAAGAACTTTGGGATAAGTTACATGACATATATTCTTTACCCATCGCAGATTCAAAAAATACCAAAGAAGATGCTAATACAGATCAAGAAGAATTTTGTTCACCATGTCAAACAAATACAGAAGATGAAGAGTACATAATCACCATATGTATGTTGTTTTTCTTTAATTGTGAAAAACGTGGACATCTTGAAATAGAATGCCATGAAGGAAATGAGATAAAAAACTAATTGAAAAGGAAGACAATTATGAAGTAGAATTGACTAGTGCTTTAGATGAACTAAGAGAAGAAAATAAGTCACTCAAGAAATAATTGTTGAAACAAAAGGAAAGTGTTCACATTTTTTAAGAATCCAAATAGGTCATCGAGAAATTAAGAACTCAAATAGAAGAAGTTAGAAAGATCGAAGAAAATCTTGAATATCAAAAGCAGTATTTGGAAGCCATCTTAGTAGCACAGAAGGAAGAAGCAGAAATGAGAGAGAAGATATTGACATATCATCTTAAGGAAATAACTAACGATCTAAACCAGCTTGAGGCAGAGTTTGGTCAAGAAGAGAAAGGACTTGAAGAATAAATAATCACATTAAAAATTCATCTTGAAGAAGCGAAAAGAATAGAAGAAGTCATGAAGTCTCAGATAATGAAGAAAGAAGAAGAGGTTGAGAATCTTGAATAAGAAATTGTCACATTGAGAAGTAAAATCGTCAATCTCAACAAGAATGTTGAAGAAATAGAAACATCCACATCAGTTATAGAGAATGAAGAGAAGCACTCTAAGTTGCTAGAAAAGAAGAATGAAGAAAATAGAAAGAGTTATGCAGAAGTACTCAAAGGAAAGAATCATGTTCAACCAGAATCTAAGAAAACTATTGAAGATATATCTTCAAGAAGACCATTCATGTTCAAGCCACAAATAAGCTTCAATCATGATCATGATCAGTCAAGGCATAAATTTAGAAGGACTACACCACAAAGAAGATCATTCACTCCCAGGTATGGAAATTTATTTTATGGTACTAATTTTGGACATAAGGTTGCATATTGCAGGGATTATAAAAGAAATGTTCAAGCAAGAAATGCCTATGTGGCCCCATGTGACATTGAATGTTACAATTGTCATAACTATGGACACATAGCTAGTGATTGTAGAAGCATGATCAATAATTCCATGAAAGAGAACACTGATATCATATATAAGAAAGTATGGATAAGAAAACATGAAGAACGGGTGAACAAAGACCATGTCCTAGAGATCGCAAGATTGACAATAAAATGAGATGAACAAAATTATACAAAGAAAAAGAAAGATATTAGATACATAAAGGTTTGGAAAATAACTGAAAGAAAGAATGACATGTAAATGAGAAACATGTTCAAGAGATTGTACTTTCAAGCATTGAAATGAAATATGAATCCACAGAGACAAAAAAAAAGTCAGAGCTAAGAGAGATGATGAATCTACCAATGAAGATGATGATGAATACACATCAGAGAAGGAATTGTTCTGAGCCATCCAACTTAGAGACTCCCAGATAATATGGATATTAGATAGGGGGAGTCTATGTGATAGCTGTAAAAGAACAAAGAACCATCCTTCGAGCAACTTGCAGAGTTTGAGAAGACAAATCCTGAGCAGTCAGTTAATATAACTACAATCATTTGTAGTAGTGAAGACTTCATGATAGTATAGTAATAAATGGGTCGACATTATGGACAGTTGTGCAGTAGTCTTGGAAAGTATGGAAATAGATGGATTTGTAAGAACACTTAGTAGGTTTGGAAATATATATGACAATGGATGAAAGCATGGATTCATAGATTGGTTCAAAGAAAAATGAACATTATCGTAATGGATGATAATTACACAGGAAATGGCTTGAACAATGATAATGGATTTCAAATTGATAGATATTTTTTGGACACATGCAGTGCATATAATAGTTCACATTCAAAACATAGTAATGCTCAGAAGCAACGATGACAAACTCCCTACGAGCTATGGAAAGGAAGACCAACAAATGTGAAGCACTTCAAAGTATTTGGAAGAAAATGCTACATCAAAAGAGAAGATGTCATAATGAGAAAGTCTGACTCTTGTGTGGACAAAGGAGTACTTATTGGTTACTCAAGTACAAGGAGATCATACAAGTATTAAAATCTGAGATTGGAAAAAGTTGTGGAAAGCATAAATGTAACAATTGATTAAATAGGTGGACAAGAATCAAAGGAAGAAGAAAATTAATCAATGGAACAGCTTTATGAAGAAGAAGAAGATGACGAAGTAGAAGGGGAAGATGAAGAAGATCAGACAGAAGTAGAAGAGAAATTTCAACAAGTTCCTCCAAAGACACCTAGAAAACGAGTACAGAAAAATCATCCTTTAGATCAGATTATAAAAAACAAGGATTCAGGAGTTGAGACTAGAAGAAGAATCCATTCACCAGAATAAATGCACCTAGCACTCTTATCTACAATTGAACCAAATAGTTTTGAAGAGGCCAACAAGGATGAATTATGGAATAAGGCTATGGATGAAGAATTGGATCAAATAGAGAATAATGCCACTTGGGAATTGGTTTTAAGACCAAAGAATAAGAATGTGATTGACACAAAGTGGGTTTTCAGAAATAAATTGATTGAATATGGACATGTTACAAGGAACAAAGCTAGATTGGTATGTAAAGGATACACATAGGTTTAAGGAATCGACTTTGAAGAAACATTTTCCCCAGTTTTCAGAATGGAAGCAATCTGATTTCTCTTAGCTTATGCATGGTCCAAGAATATTAAAGTGTATCATATGGATGTGAAATAAACTTTTCTAAATGGGAAACTTGAAGAAGAAGTCTACATCGAACAACCAAAAGGATTTTAGTTGTCAGAGAATGCATATTACACGTGAAAATTGAGAAGGCCTTGTATGGTCTAAAACATGATCCTAGGGCATGGTACTCTAGACTGGATTAATATCTACAATAGGTAGGGTTCAGAAAAGGAAGTGCATACAACAACCTCTACATCAAGGTAACTCAAGATAGTATTTTATTAATTGAAGTTTATGTTGATGGCATTATTTTTGGAAGTAATGATGACAGGTTAAGCCATAAATTTTCAAAGGATATGCATAATGAATTTGAAATGTCATTACTTGGAGAACTATTCTTCTTTTTGGGTCTTCAGATAGGTCAAAGCAACCAAGGAATTTGTATTTCTCAAACTAAGTATATCAGAGAAATTCTAAAGAGGTTCGGAATAGAAGATTGCAAACCAATTACCACTCCTATGCAAACCGGTTGAAAGTTGAGCAAAGATGATGATTCAAAGTCTACAGACCAGAGACAGTATAGGTTAATGATTGGTAGCTTACTATATGTGACAACATCTAAAAAATATGTAATGCAGGCAGCTGGATAGGTGGCACGATTTCAATCTATCTCAAAGGAACATAAGATTTTGGATTATGGTATCCAAAAGGAAATGATCTATCACTTATTTCCTACACAGATGCAGATTGGTAAGGTTGCATTGATGACTGACAAAACACCAGTAGAGAAGCATGAGTGT
Source organism: Picea abies (assembly GCA_900067695.1). NCBI lineage: Eukaryota > Viridiplantae > Streptophyta > Pinopsida > Pinales > Pinaceae > Picea > Picea abies. The sequence continues at coordinate 5,806 of CBVK0101730835.1, read as the reverse complement.
TTAGTATCTTGGCTAATGATGCAGGAGCATCTCAAGCGAGCCAGCGCAAAGACAACAAATAGCTGGACAAGCGCCCAACGCAACTTTTGAAACTATCTTGAAGTTAATGCACCAATCTTAAATGAGATAATTAAGAAGGAGCACACTTGTAAAATGTAAGAGGACCTTGAGAGATTCGCTCTCGTCCTTAGTAGATAGAAGGCATTTATAGTAGTTAATTCAAGTAGATATAATTGAATGTTAGATTAGATAGTTTTAGAGCGCAAGAGGGAAAACAGGATATAGACACCCTCATTGTGTAATTGTAACATATAGGAGAGCATAGAAGAAGAGAAGCAGAGAGCTGTGTAGCCGAATTCCATGTACAGAAGTTCTGAATTAATACAAGAAGGCTTTGATTCAGACTCATGGTGTTCAAATATTCTCTGTGTATGCATCTTTGAATGTTATGCTCATGAATGATTTACTCTTTCTGTCATGCAATTGCTTTTATGCTATGTATGAATGATTTCTTGTTAAATTTTTTAAATCTGAGAGAGAAAGTAAGGGAAATGAGTTTCAATTGTTTCTCTACCTGAGCAAGAGTTCCTGCAAGGAGTCCAGTTGAATTGTTCGCAAGGAGTGCATCGACAAGGAGTTCAAAGGTTTGTCTCTAAAAGCTCAGGAGAGATATCTTTGGTTCTCATTCTCTCAGAAGTGCAGTTGGGCACAGGAGTCGTGCAAGGAGTGCGCAGGCCGGGTGACATCTCAGGGTTGCGAACCTGAGCAAAGTATTTAGAGACTGTTGCTACAGGGGTGTGCATAGTTGAAGGGATTCAAGCATTTGAAAGTGTTTGAAGGTTTGCGCAAGGAGTGCAAGCAGGGGTTTTATGAAAGGCTCAGAGTTGGAGAAAGCTCAGAAGGAATTGGACCTTCAAAGGAGCAGAAGAGAGGCAGGAGGCCAAGTACCTTGAAACCAAGTACCTTGAAAGTATGACAAAGGCATAGTGAAGAGGGACCGCAGGAAGATGAGCTCCGCGGAGAGAGATACCTTGTTTAGTTTATGCAGACTTCCTTGAGAGAGGAAAGAACGGACGGTCGAAATTCCCTGTGGAGAATTTGCGAAGTCCCATAAGCTGTTAGATCTCACGAAAGAGCAGGGGAGTTACTGTGAGTATTCCTAGAGGTTCTAAGCTCAGGAGGAGTAGGACCGTAGATCCAAGCCACAGGAGCCATTGGATTTACCCGTGAACTTCTATTTTGGGTTTTCGCTAGTGGAAGTCCCGTAATTCTGGCAACAGGACTCACAAAATCACGAGACGCAAAGTCCCGAAGGCCAAAAGGATTGTGTGGGCCACAGGAGTCAGTAGGGTGGACAGGTGGCATACTATCAACACAGAAGTCAAACTCTGTTGACCATTTTAGGGTTTCGTGGAGTGAAGTTCCAAATTCCTTGCATTAGGATTCGTAATTTCGCAAAGTACGAAGTCCCAACGAAAAGAGGGGTCGTTGAAAGTCAAAGCTTGCGAGTGCATCGGAGTTTCAGTAAATCGGGTTTCAAGAATCGCGGGAATGAGTTGTTTGACATTGCAACCGCCGAATTCATGATAAGGAGAAATCCAAAAGAGAGAGAGAAAAGGTCAAGCATTGGTTGTTTTCGGGTTTTCGGAGATCGAGAGACAAGACGCTTGACCACTGGATTCACAAAAGTGAGAAGTCTGACCTCTCGAAGTATAAGGGGGGAATTTCTCAAAGTTAGTTGTGCGTGCAGATTTCCCGAAAGGGAAATAGAGGAGCCAATTCTGAGAGCTCTTCGGGCCAGTGAAGGAAGAAAGATCATGTTGACGTGGACCTCTCGACCTGTGGGTTGAGGGGTTGCATGCATCATCATTTTGGTATCAGATCCCAGAAAAGTTCTTTGCTTTCTGTAGCAGAGAAAAAGGAGAATTCACCATCCTGCCAAGGAGAAGGGAGAAACACCCGATCCACCAGAGGATAGGGAAATGTCGAGAAGAAGGGGAAGGCAGATGACTGATCCAGCCATGGAAAAAGAAATGTGTGATTTACGCGCTAGACTTGAGGACATGGAGACAGCACAGAGGCATACAGTCAGTGCTGGGGATCTTAGTGATTCCGAAAGTGAGATTGAGGCTGAACACGAAGAAGAAGAAGTTGCAGCCGAAGATGCATCAAATGAACGTTTGATCAGAGCTATTGCAAGAATGGGTGCAAGAGCGAAAATGGACATTCCAGTTTATGAGGGAAATATGGATGTCGAGGAGCTTCTAGACTGGATTAGAGCTCTTGACACATACTTTGACTATGAATATGTCGAAGAGGACAAGAAGGTCAAGAATGCTGTCACAAGATTAAAAGGACATGCAACATTGTGGTGGGATGAACTACAAGCTGACAGACGCTGCAAGGGCAAGAAAAAGATCAAGAGCTGGGATAGAATGATCGCAAAGATGAAGGCGAAATTCATCCCCAGGGATTATCAAATTACTCTGTTCAGGAGAATGCAGAACCTGAGACAGAAGCTGATGATAGTGAAAGAATACACTGAAGAATTCTACAGACTGAACATCAGGGCAGGTCATCGGGAGAGCGATGATGAAATGGTTGTCAGATACATGAATGGTCTGAGATACAACATCCAGGATGAGATGAGCATGGTAACCATATGAACGATGGAAGATGCTTATCAGATGGCTCTAAAAGATGAAGAGAAGCTGAGCCAAAAGCAGGGTCAAAAAGGTCTAGGTAGAAGTCAACCCATAGGCAAATCAGTTGCCCGGGATAAAAAACAGAAGCACAAAGAGGACTGGAAGAAACCTCAGACTCGAACTGAGAGAGGTGGAACCTCACAGCGAGGGAAATATGCTGAACAGAGAGGGTATCATACCGAATAGAGAGGAGATTATGTTGATAATAATATTTTTCCTCGTACCAGAGGTAGAGGAAGAGGAAGAGGTGGAGTAATAACATGCTTCACATGTGGAAAGAATGGGCACAAGTCTTATGAGTGTCTAGATAAAAAGAAAGAAGGAGGATAAACTCACATCACCTAAGCATAGAGGCGAGATGTTGAGACAGAAGACACTGAAGGCGAAAGATCGTTGATGATGCGAAAAGCTCTTTTGACACCAGAAAATGAGGTGGAGGGTTCAGTCCAAAGAACCAGACTTTTCCGGACTACTTGAAAAACCAAGGACAGGGTATGCAAGGTCATTGTGGATAGTGGTAGCACAGATAATCTCGTTTCTACGGAGATGGTAGAAAAGTTGGAGCTGGGGACGATTGATCATCCAAGCCCATACGAAATTTTGTGGCAAAAAAAAGGACATCAGGTAACTGTCACTAAATAGTGTTTAGTTGAATTTAAGATAGGAGGATATAATGATAAGATACTATGTGATGTTATTCCCATGGATGTTTGTCATCTATTGCTCGGTAGACCGTGGCAATATGACAGGAACGTGATTCATGACGGGAGAATGAACACATACACCCTAGGGAAGAATGGGAGGACTCACATGTTTCTTCCAATCAAGGATAAGGAGGTGAAACCAGAAGTAAGCAACACTGTACTTCTCATGAGTGGGAAGGAACTTCTTACCAAGGTCAAGAAGAAGGAAGAACCGCAATTCATTGCGGTCAGGAAACCGAAGATTGTTTTGACCTGCACAAGAGTAGATGATTTACCAGAAGAAGTTCAGGAACTGCTGGAAGAGTTCGTTGACATAGTAGTGGATGAACTACCTCGTTCATTGCCACCGATCAGAAGTGTGAGTCATCATATTGATCTCATACCAGGAGCCAACTTACCAAACAAAGCCACGTACAGATTGATGCTGCAGGAGAATGAAGAGGTCAAAAGACAAGTCCAGGATTTGTTGGACAAAGGATTAGTCAGGGAAAGCTTGAGTCCATGTGTTGTTCCAACAGTACTCAGTTTGAAGAAAGACAGAGGCTAGAGGATGTGTATTGACTTGAGGGAGATCAACAAGATAACCATCAGGTACAGATTCCCATTGCCGAGGATGGATGATCCGATGGATTGCTTGAGTCGAGCAAAATTCTTTTCAAAGATTGATTTGAAAAGCGATTATCATCAAATCCGCATGAGAGAAGGTGACAAGTGGAAGACAGCCTTCAAAACCAACGAAGGGTTGTATGAATGTCTTGTTATTCCGTTTGTCTTAACAAATGCACCGAGTACCTTCATGAGGTTGATGAACGAAGTCCTAAAGGAGTTCATCGAAAAATTTGTCATTATGTATCTAGATGACATACTGATTTTCAGTAAAATAGTGGCCAAGCATCTGAAACATTTAGCTACAGTGATGCAGAGGTTACAGCAGGGAAATTTGTTGATAAACATGAAGAAATCCTCATTCATGAAGATAGAGCTCATTTATCTGGGGTTTGTTATTTCTGTAGATAAATTGAGGATGGATCTAGATAAGGTGGAAGTAATCAAGAACTGGCCATCACCAAAGAATATCTTTGAGGTGAGAAGTTTTCACGGATTGGCTAGTTTCTACCGAAAATTCATTAGAAATTTTAGTGGGATTAGTGCACCGATGATGGACACAGTGAAGAAGAGACACAAATCTTTTCATTGGACAGAAGAGGCAGAAAAGATTTTTAATCTATTGAAGAGGAAAATCATGGAACAACCAATTCTGGTGTTGCCAGATTTCCAAAAGACATTTCAAGTGAAATGCGATCCAAGTGGGTTTGCCATAGGGGTAGTCTTGATTCAAGAGGGCAGGCCAATAGCATACTTCAGCGAGAAGCTGAATGAAGCGAAAGAGAAATACTCCACGTATGATAAGGAGTTTTATGCTATCATCCAGGCATTGAAGAAATGGAGGCATTACTTGATCCCGAAAGAGTTTGTCTTATACAGTGACAATCATGCATTGCAGTTTGTGACTCAACGGGAAAAGTTGAATCAAAGACATGTCAAATGGGTGGAATATATGAAAAATTTTACTTTGGTGATCAAACATATTTCTGGTACTGCTAACAAAGTTGTTGATTCTTTGAGCAGGAAGTGTTTTCTATTGCAGGAGTTCGAAGTCAAAACGTTGGGATTTGATGATCTTAGGAACATGTATAGAGATGGTCCAGATTTTAAAGGAGCGTATGAAGCAGCTGAGAATCCAATTCTCAGAGATGGAAGCCAATGGACAGAATACATGATCCAGGAAGGATTACTATTTAAAGGTAATCATCTGTGCATTCCGAAATGCTCCATGAGGGAGAACTTGCTGAAGGAGAAACACAGTGGAGGAATGGCAGGGAACTTTGGTCACGATAAGACATTTGCAAAGATGAAGGAGTCATATTTTTGGCCGGGAATGCGAGAAGACGTCAAGAGATTCGTGGACAGATGCAGAATTTTCCAGCATTCGAAAGGAAGGAGACAGAATGTCGGATTTTATCAACCATTGCCCATACCTGAGAAACCGTGGGATGCAATCAGCATGGATTTCATATTGGGATTGCCAAGAACACAAAAAGGACTTGAATCAATCTTTGTGGTGGTGGATAGATTTTCCAAGATGGTACACTTCATTCCATGTCAGAAGACCAGTGACGCAACTCACATTGCGAATCTATTTTTCAAAGAGGTCATTCAACTTCACGGCTTGCCAACGAGCATAGTTTCAGATTGAGACACTAAGTTCATAGGACACTTTTGGAGGACATTATGGAAGAAGCTGGGGACTAACTTGTTGTTTAGTTCAGCTTATCATCCTCAGATGGATGGATAGACAGAAGTGGTAAATAGAAGTCTGGGAGACTTGCTGAGAAG
>CBVK0101730832.1:0-14147 GCA_900067695.1 Picea abies | reverse complement strand
CCAGGATTCTCTTCTCTGTCAAGGTCAAGGTGCTCGGAGGGTGGCTTCGGCCTATGGTTGGGTGACAAGGGTATTGTCAATGGTAAAACGAGCACAATCTTCTAGATTCTAATAGGTTATGGGTCCACACCCCCTTCATTCAGCCTAAAACGCTGGAAGGAAGCATAGTCGCTAGGATATTGAGCTCGCTGAGGAACTGCCGCTAGGGTTACTAGCAGGAGCAGCTTCCAAAACACTGCAGCTAGGGTTACTAGCAGAAGCAGTTACAAAAACCCTAAACCTCAGATCCAGCACCTTGCGATGGAGCATCTCGCTCAAAAAGAAGATATTCAGATGCACCCTAACTAAGCGCACCTCTTGGCTCTCTCAGAAGACGAAAATGACGAAGTTGAAGTTTTGGATCAAGGCATGACCAGTTACCAATCAACCGAAGACATGTGTGAAACAATCAGTCTTTTACACTACTCAGCACTTACTGGAACGATTGAAGATGACATGTGGATAATCGATAGTGGAGCTTCTAGGCACATGACGGGAGATCAAGCCAAACTCACAAATCTAAATGAGAAGAAGACATTGTACAAAGTGGAGCTTGGAGACAAAAGCACTTACCCCATCAAAGGATTTGGACAAGCCTCCGTCAAGTTGAAATCAGGTAACCATGTTCACTTAAGCAATGTTTTATATGTACCTGGTTTAGAAAAGAATCTTGTATCGATATCATGTCTAGAAGACAAAGGAAACAGAATAGCTTTCGTGGATGGAAAGGTGTTATCATGGCATAAGAACTCCAGCATAGAGAATGCTAGGGTTATTGGAAGTCGTGAAGGAAATCTGTATAGACTACTAGAACAAAATGAAGAAGCTCTAGTACATGACGAAGTCAACCCTAATGAGCTTTGGCATAGAAGGTACGCTCATATCAACTATCAAGCATTACCTTTTCTCAGAAGAATGGTTGAAGGAATACCAGAATTGAAATCTACACATGAAGGAATCTGCAAGGGCAATCAATAGAAAAAAAGGTAATCAATAGAAAAAATGCTTCAAATGTTGCCCATTGACGGGCAATGACTGAATTACACCCTTCATGTCTTTGAGGAGGTACGAATTATAACCAATTATTTTTTCAATTTGGTATGGGCCACTCCAAAGAGCTTCAAATTTTGTGTGGAACAATGGTTTCTCTTTTGCTTTATTCCAGAGCAAAATTAACTAGTCTTTTTGAAAATCCTTTGAAGTTGCACTTTTATCGAAATACTTCTTAATTGTTTCTTTCCTCTTTTTCATTGCTAATATCGCCTACTCTCTTTGTTTCTTGAGTTGTAGAAGTTTATTATATCTCCTTTGCATTGGTGATAGTTTCTCATATTCGTCATTGTTGACAACCAACGTCACTGCATTCAATTCCATGTGTAAGGGTAGTCTTGCTTCTCTCTCGTAGACCAAAGCAAAAGGAGAATGTCCAGTTCCCTTTTTGGGGGTAAGTTGGCTTGCCCAAAATGCATCTATCGATTTATTATGCCAATTTTTGTGATTAGCTTTAATAGTCTTCTTGATAATTTGAATCAATGTCTTGTTTGTTGATTCTGCCAATCCATTTCCTTGAGAGTAGTAATTTGAAGATTGACCCATGACTATTCCATACTCACCACAGAATCTTATGAATTTTGATCCAATAAATATTGAACCTTATTAGTTATGAATTTTTCTGGCACACCAAATCTGGATAGTATGTTTTCTTTGAGGAAATGGATCAATTGGTTTGAATCTACATTTCTTGAAGTTGTTGCTTCTAGCCATTTTGTAAAATAGTCAATTGTTGTAACAATATATGAGTGCCCCTTGCTAGATTTAGGATTTATCGGACTAATCACATCTAAACCCCACTAAATAAATGGTTTCTCTACCATAGATGTTTGTAAGGGCATAGCAGCCCTTTTCATTTTTCCTAAGAAAGTTGGACATGGAATGCACTTTCGAATGAATTCATAAGAGTCTTTAAAATAACGTCAGCCAATAAAAACCAGTTTGGATGATTTTATGGGTTGTCACCATTGGTGAAAAATGTCCCCCGCAGATCCCCTTGTGGGACTCTCGAATTACTTTCATGGCTCTGATGTGATCCAAACATCTTAATAGTATACCATCAAAATTCCGCCTGAACCACACTTCAAACACCAGAACATAATTGTTTGTTTTCATTTTCAAAGTTCTTTCCTTCGAAGACATTTTTGGAGGAAATTGTCCTTATTTTAAATAAAAAATTATGTGCTTATACCATTCAGAATTATCCAAACTTGTTTCTTGAATTACAATGTTAAATCCATCAGCAGAAGAAGTATTTACAGCTTCTAGTCCTATCATGAATTTACATAGACCTTGTCCTCCGATAACCTTCAATGGTTTAATCTCTATATCATATTCCTGAAGCATGGCCAACCAATTAGCCCATCTTCCTTCTTTGAGTTGTTGGTTCAAAAGCATCTTAATTGGTGAATGTGGAACATAAGCAATGACATGATTTGAAAGAATGTATGCTCTAAAATGGGCAATTGCTTTCACAAGTGAAAGAGCTTGTTTTTCAATGGTTGAATAGTTCAGCTCATAATCATGCAACATTTTACTCATAAAGGCAATTGGTAACTCTTCTTGCTTTTGGTTTTTCTGGGTAAGAATCGAAGCAATGGTTTCATCTAAAGTAAAGGAATACCATATGAATTCTTTGTCAAAATCAAGACTTACAAGGACCAAGGCGGTAGTAATGGCAAGTTTAATTTCTGTAAATGCCTTTTGAATTTCTGGTGTACATTCAAATTCTTGATCTTTCTTTAGCAACTTGTTTATGGGTTTAACAATGGAAGCATAATCAGGAACAAATCATCTTACAAAGTTTATCTTTCCAAAGAAAGATTGGACTTCCTTTATTATGTCAGAGGGTTCAGGTCATTTATTGATTTGATTCTTTCGGGATCAATGTATACCCTTTCTTTGCTTACAACATGGCCTAACAACTTTCCTTCTGTTACAACAAATAAACATTTCTTTGGATTCAATGATACTCCATATGTTCTACATTTCTCAAAAATCTATCTAAGATGTCTGAGGTGTATCTCTCTTGATTTTGAATAGACAGTTAAGTCATCTTGATAATCAACCACGAATTTTCCTACAAAATCTCTAAAACCGTGATCCATGGCCCTCTGAAAGGTTGCACCTGCATTTTTTAATCCGAATGGCATTCTGATATAAACATAAGTTCCCCATGGTGTTACAAATGTTGTTTTTGGCCTATCCTTCTCAGCTATAATAACCTGATTGTACCCTGAAAACTCGTCTAACATTGACATTAGTGCAGACCCTGTAACTTGTTGAAGAAGCATTTCTATATTTGGTAGTGGGTAATTGTCCTTTATACTAACTTTATTAAGATCCCTAAAATCTACACACAAATGGATCTCACCGATCTTCTTCCTAACCACTATTGGATTTGAAAGCCAATCTGAATGTCTAATGGGAGAAATTATGCCAGCTTTTTCTAATTTCTCAATTTATATCTTTACCAAAGGCTTTATCTTGGGGTTTATTATTCTCAACTTTTGTTTGAAAGGTTTGGCCCCCTCTTTCAAAAGTATGATATGTTGAAATATCGATTCGTCATATTCCTTTAAATCATTATAACTCTATGCAAACACATCTTGAAATTCTTTAAAAAGATGAGTGTATTGGACCCTTTCTTCTTAAGTACAACCGGTACCCAAGTTTATATACTTTGGCGATTCAAGAGTACCAATGTTTATCTTATGTGTTTCTTGGACCTTGCTAACAAAAGGCTCTTCGAGTGGTTTTGAAATCTTGGTTTGATCATCTCTCAGAAAGAGGGATTCCAAATTGATGTATTTCTTTGGAGAAGGTTTTTGACTTTGCTTGTAAATTTTCTCTTGTGAATTTTGATCTTCTTTTGGATCTACTTCAATTATGGTATCATCATCTGTGAAAAAATTTACCACATGTTCATCATTCTCAGAAACTTGTAAGTATTCTTGATTATCAAGGATTGATGGTCGAAAAATAGTCTTCACGTGATAAGTGCCTTCTTGTTGTAAGTCTTCTATGTTAAACAAGGATGCAGTAACTACCAATGCGTCAACTTTTTTATTCTTCTCCCTGGGGATAAATGATATATTGAAAAATTTGAAAGAGTCCATGAGCTCCGTCACTCTTTTGGCATAACATTTCAATTTTTCCCTTTTGAATTTATATTTTCTTCTAACGTGATTTATAATCGATTTTGAATCATCGGTGACTACTACGTTTTCGACCTTCATTTGAATGGAAAAGATCATACCTTGAATTAACGCCTTGTATTTTGTTTCATTATTGGTGCATAGAAATTCAAGTCTTATGGCATGAGAATATATAACAACTTCAGGGCTTTTGAAAATAATTCCTGCTTTGTTTCCAAACTTAGAACATGCACCATCAAAGGACATTTTCCAGTATCCTTGAAAAGAGTCTTTTTCTTTTGTCTGTTCCTGAGTGCAGATCTGTTATGAATCAAAGGCAACATAGTTTCCCATTCCAGCATCAAGATAATTCTTCATTAGTTCATTTTCCTTTTTTCTAAAAGAAAAAGGTTTTCTTACTTCTCTAGGGACCCTTACCATCGTTCCATCTTTATTTGGCAGCATCATACAGTTTCCATCATTCATGATATAACCTTCAATCATTGAGAACCAATCCCTGCCAAGGACAACTCCATATGCTAGACGCAGATCTACTACTACAATAGGGCAGTTGTAATATGAGGCGTTGCACATATCCAGGCACAAAAGTCTTTAATCTCTCCATAAGCCGAAACTTTTCTCGAATCAATAGCATAAATGCTTTCACCAGTCTCATAATGTCTGGTACAGTCCATCCCGAGTGCCTGCATCACTGATAAAGGAATAATATTATTGGTAGCCCCGCTATCAATCAAATAGTTGTGCAACACGACTTCGTGATTCTCTATGGTGATGTAAAATGATGGAACCTTTGCTCTGGGTTTAGCCGAGGAATAGCCTTGTTGTCGTTTTGAATTTATAACTACAACCTCCATTCTTGTATCTGCATCATCTAGTATCTTCAACAGATTTTCCCTTTGTTGTGGTATTTTGGCAACTTCCATAAAAGGCAAAGTGATGTTGAGTTTCAAAAGACCATCCATTATATTATACGTCATTGGTTGTGGAGTCATTGTCTAGTTAGCAACAATTTGTTGCTTCATTGTTTCTACTTGAACCGACTTAGTCTTCTATTTTTCTAGAACTTCTTTTGTCTTAAACTTGTTTATCTGTGCCCTTGTTTGGACAACATTTTCTTGCAAAATATCAGATTCATCTTATTCATTGAAAATGTAAAAAGATGAATCCGATTCATCAGTCTGTACTAATTCTAGACCATCATCTTGCATAGCATTTGACTCCAGGTCAAGGTCTTCACAGTTTTCTTCAACGACAACTTCTTCTAATTCAAGAGCATTTGGGTTTGGTGCTCAAGGTGCTCTTGGTCTATGTTCTTCATTTCTCCTATCATTTCTTGCTCTCTACTCCTGAGTAGGAATCCTTCTTTGTTCCTGAGCAGAAACTCTAAATTTTTGGTCTTTTGGAGAAAGGTTTCCAACTCTTCTTAACCTCGTCAGCTCATTTTGCATTTGCCGAATGGTTCTATTCATTTGAGCTATCTCAATTATTTGCTTGGTTTCTTGGGCTGCGGCTAGATCATTTCTTACATCTGGGATAACACCTTGAAATATTCCACTGTTGATTCCTTGTTTCTCTACATTCTTTGAGCTTGAAGCTCCTTGATTTTCTATGGCAAGGTTACCCATTTCTCTTTGAACTTTGCCAAGGATAATTTCAGGGTTGGCATTCGTCTCTCATAATTTCTTCCATTTCCGTTGCCTTGCTTATAGCTCCATCTAAATCTTCTATTTGAGTAGCCCTAATAGCATATTTTACATTAGTTGACATAGCATTCTCATAACACTCGAGTATAACTGGATTGTTTGGTCTTTGATCTTGGGGAATTTGATTTGGTATTTTGAAAAATCGCAAATTAAAATCTCTTATTCTTTCACCTTTCTTCAAATGAATTTGGATGACTTGAGTTAATAAAGTGTGGTACGCAATTGGGGGTTCATACATGGTCATAAACATGGCTTCTATATCATCAAAGGAAGAAATTGACTGGGCTGGAAGAGACATATACTATTCATAGGCTAGGCCTATCAATGTTTGTAGGAACATTCTCACCATCACATCATCGTGTTCTATTAGATGTATTTCACACATAGATAAAAATTGATCCATGTGTCTCTTTGGGTCCATTACTCCGTCTCCTGAAAATATTGGTAAGACTCCTTGTGGAAGAGTAGGTAACTGATGTTATTCCCCAAAAAGGTTAAGTGGGTTATTTCTAACCCTTCTCCATGCGATTCTTTGTCTTTCTCGATTTTCAGGAATTTCATTTCTTCTTTCTTCTCGATTTTCAAGAATTTCATTTCTTCTTTCTTCTCTATCGCCAATCTTTTGAATTTCTTTTGTCTCAATTTCCGAACTTTCCCCAACTTCAAGATTTTGAAGTTGTTTACTTCTACTTCTTGTTATTGGTCCTTTATACGTTTCCATTCTTTTTCTCAATTTCCAACCCTTTGTCTTTGTCTTCTTGCAATCTCTCGTTCTTCTTCACGAGCTAGAACTTCCCACGAATTTTCTAATTCTGCTCAAGTCCTGGTTGTTGTTATTGACAAATTATACAATTGGTGCAATATGCTCTTTTGATTTCCAAGACCAATTTGCAAATTTGGTTGATTCGGGTTAGGTTGAGTCATAAATTATGGTCTACGCAAACAGCCTTTTGCTCTCCTCAGTATGGTCGCCAAAAATGACGATCTAAAGATTAATTTGTAGTCTTAAGATAAACCTTATGAGGCTATAAAGCCCCTTGCATTTTTAGAGAGGTGGTACTCCACTTGTTCTTATAATTCCACGAAATAGAATAAAACAAAGTCTAAGAAGGACCAGACTTAATATTTACGTTCACATTCAAAAGAAAGAACAGCACCTAAGATTGGGACCAGGTATTTTAAAAGAAACTTATATGTACAATATTTACAACATAAACAGATAAGATGCACACAAAAGAAAAGGGACTGATATATCCATCACATCATTCATTAGAACGATGAACAATATCCACGAATAGAGAAGACAGAAAATGGACCGCAATTAGAAGAAAACTTTAAATTATCATTCAATAAAGCACCAAAAAGATTATGCGGGGTAAAACATTTGGAAACTCAAGTTTCAGATCAAAGTCTTTGAGAATACAGCAATGTAATATCCCAAGTAGCTCTCTTGGAGTCTCAAAATAATAATGAGTCTTTAAATAGAAAGGCAAATGTCTTTAAAGAAAATAAAATGCATTTGCCCTTCAAAGAGGACTAGGAGAGGTATCCCGCGGACCATAAAGTGAAAAGACCTGGAAGATAAAAGAAAGACAACCAAGAATCAGCCTAAATCTCACAGAATATCAAGAAGACAAAGGCACTATGGAAAATGACTGTAGCAGAAATAGACGTAGAGAAAACTGAAAGGGTAAAGTTAATGTTCGACTCACTGTGATGGAGAGATCTCGTAACCTTTACTTGTTTGTGATTGGCTCCTTCATAGGTGAATGTTGTGGTTGAGGTGGCATAACCACTGTAACCGTTTCTTGATTTTTTGTTTCAGTTATTTTGATTAATGCCTTTTTCAAATTTCAACCACTCCTCAATGTACTCCCTTTAACAATGCCACGGAAATTTCTTGCTTAGTTTTAATTTCAAACAATTGATTTTCAAATTCCCTCAAATCTAGCTCTGATTGATGCAATGTGTCGTCCACTTCATCATTGTTGTCGATATACCGAACTAACCATTTTCAACTTCATCTTCAAAAAATTCTATAGTTTCGATAAATTCATTAGCCCAAGCAACTTTTAATGCATTAAGTTGTCCTGTTAAAGATTCTTTGGTCGAGATCATGGTATCCATCAATAAGTTGGGACCATTCAATTCTTTAGTAAGACCAACAAATGTAAGAAATAAATCATTGTTTTTATTCCTTAAGACATCACTTTCATTTATCATTTCTCTTAATTCCTTGATTCTCCTTAGCTAACATGCATTGATCTGTCTCATACGGTCAGGCGAGGGAAGTTTTTGTTCCTTCCTTCGGGCTTCATTTAAGCTTGAGAGTTTGGATGAAAATGTGTTTACAGCTTCCTTAAAAAATCCTTCATTGTTTTCCAAATCCTTCTGCAAGTATTCTTTGAAATTCAGTATTCTGGACGAAAATCTAGCAATGATACTTTGGGCAAGCTCCCAAATATCTTGAATTATATCAATTCTCTTATGTATGGCATCGCCATCATATTTTCTTACAGTTTGCAATATTTGATTTTATTAAATTCTACCACGTACTGCCTTAATAACTCAATCGATCATAGATCATGCTTCAATGTCATCGACTCACATGAGATTTGGATTTATTGCGACCTTTAATTGATGTGTTATGCATTAATAACGGCATTATGCTTATACGAGTGGCGGTTGACGTGGAGGGGATAATAAATGTGATGGGAAGTGATGATGTGATATTATGAACGACGGAAAATGTTAAGTATGAAGGTGCAAAATGATGTAGGGGGATTGCAAAATGTATAACACAAAAATGTGAACTTCATCATTCCTGTTGATATACCGAACTAACCATTTTTCAACTTCATCTTCAGAAAATTTTATAGTTTCGGTAAATTCATTAGCCCAAGCAACTTTTAATGCATTAAGTTGTCCTATTAAAAATTCTTTGGTCAGGATCATGGTATCCATCAATAAGTTGGGACCATTCAATTCTTTAGTAAGACTAACAAGTTTAAGAAATAAATCATTTTTTTATTCCTTAAGACATCAGTTTCATATATCATTTATCTTAATTCCTTGATTCTCCTTAGTTAGCATGCATTGATCTATTTCATACAGTAAGGCGAAGGAAGTTTTTGTTCCTTCCTTCGGGCTTCATTTAAGCTTGAGACTTTGGCTGAAAATGTGTTTACGGCTTCCTTAAAAATTCCTTCATCATTTTCCAAATCCTTCTACAAGTATTCTTTGAAATTCAGTATTTTGGACGAAAAGCTAGCAATAATACTTTGGACAAGCTCCCAAATCTCTTGAATTATATCAATTCTCTTTTGTATGGCATTGCCAACATACATTCTTACAACTTGCAAAATTTGATTTTATTAAATTCTACCATGTACTTCCTTAATAACTCAATCAATCATAAATCATGCTTCAATGTCATCGGCTTACATGAGATTTGGATTTATTGCGACCTTTAATCGATGTGTCATGCATTAATAATGGCATTATGCTTATACGAGTGGGGGCTGGTGTGGAGGGGTTAATAAATGTGATGGGAAGTGGTGATGTGATATTATGATGGACGAAAAAAGTTAAGTATGAAGGTGCAAAATGATGTATAGGGAGTGCGAAATGTATAACACAAAAATGCGGAGTTGCGAACTTGTGGACCCATAAGCTTGTGAACGCAACTATGGGAAAGGGCGAAGAGGTTCATATTGGATTGCAAATATGGTTAAGTGTTTAAGAAGGATGCAGACTTGTGGACCTTAGAACTCAAGTAAAAGACCAATGGGAAACGTGTAATTTTGCATCCGCCTTGGTGAAAAAATGACTAAGTATCGAAAAAGTGGAAAAAAAAGAAAAAAGAAGCAATGCATTTTGGTGAGTGCGGGGTTGCGGAATAAAACTCTATATCTGCATTTTCAAAAAGTAACTAAGTATAAAAGGTGAAAGTGGATTTAAGAGGTACATGGAGGTAAAATGTAAGAATTGTGAATGCGGACCTACGGTATGACGGACCTACAAACCTGCGAATTTGAGATTTGTGCTACCCCACTTCACATCGTTCGAAAAATGACTAAGTGTCCAGAAAGTTTTGATAGGAGAGAAAAAAAAACAGAGGAAAATAAGCAAGGAAAAGGGTAAGGGAAGTCCTAACAAGTGATTAAATGAAAATACCAACTTGATCAAAAATATGGATCAACACTTCCCCAGTGCAACATTCATCTTCCAAGGTATTCAATGAGTTTAGCGCTACATCCCACCAATGGGCTTCCAAGCCCCTATGAAGGTCTAAGTGGCTTAGTCCCTTCATGAATAGCTTTCACCGAGCAATGTCCTGCAAAGACAAACAAGTACGCCCTCCAAGGGTCCACAAGTCACATGTATCATGCCAAGTAAGCCATATTTAATAAAAGAACCACCCAAACATGTGCAATAAATCCCCCCTTTTCAAACGAAACAAATGCTCAAAGACCTTATATACTTTGCCCAATTTAGGTATGGGAGGGTTGTCATGGTGCCCTATTGGGTAGGCCAATCCCCAAGTCAAGGAATGTTTCCCAAGAAGACCCTCTCTAGGCGATGTAGTGAGTATGAGGTGGATTGGGGTAGCACTTTTGGGCATGGGGTTCTTGAAATATCAAGGGCTCATATTGTCTCATTTATGGGTGTCTTTGTGGATGGTGTGTTGCATCCCTTCGTTTGCAATGCAACATTTTTCCAAGCCCTTTATTTGCCTTTCATTTTTTATGGTTCGAACATTGAGTGTTATATGCAAGGGAAAAAAAGAAGCACCGCAATGCCACTTGAAGTTAGAACACATTGAGTGCCATGTGCACTGGAAATTAAAAGACACCACAATGCATTCCCCCATCAAGCGGGACATTTTTATTTGTTTTATTTTTAGAAAGTCCTTCATCTACGTCACAGGATACGTCCAACCCCCCCATGCCGCGTATCCTACGTGTCGAACAAGATACGTGAGGACACATATACGGAACATGTCATGTTCACAGGACACGTGTCTGTCAGTTACCGTTAGAGTGTCCTGAAAATAGGACATGTGTCCTGCACAGAGAAGGACTTGGGCTCATGTTTTCTGATGCAAGTTGGAGTTGTGAGGTGTTTTGGTGTGCAGTTGAGAGTTATTTTGCCTTCCTAATGCTATTGAGAGAGGTCCCCAACCCTCCATTTCACCTACCCTAGTAATTAATGGTAATGTTAAATTCTTACTTAAGTAAAAGTGACATTCTCCTTTATCTTTTATTTTCATCCTTTTACTTAAGTTTTTAACATTACCATTGATTGTTTCAGGATGTTTGAGAGTGGTTCCAACCTCATTGGACTTCAGAATTGTAGGTCCCATTCAAAATTCCACAGATTTAACAGTTTTCAGAATTTCAAGATTAGCAGGATTGCAATGTTTCCACTAGATTCTATCATGTATGAGGGTATGGAACTGGCATTTAATCAAGAGAACCAAGCCCTTTATGTACCTCGATGTTGGGGGCATTGATTGCCGAACTCTTTTGTCATGACCCCACTAAAAATGTACCCTTCACTCATTATAAACTCTTATGTTGAACTCTTCTCTTTGTCATCGTGTCAGGTGACTTAGTGGTGTATGTACACACCAACCTCCGTCTTATATATAGGCAAAGAGAAGAGTGGTTGAAGGGAAAGACAAAGATGTGGGATGTGTTTCTTGATGATATGGGTTTGAACAACATTGTTGAGTTGGCATTAGCCAACTTGGATCTTAATGAACTAGTGCTAGAGCCAATCACTTTTGATGATGGTGATCCTCTAGAGGGGTCATCCTCCACATCAACAAATGCACAGATTGCATTGGATATAGGGGAGGAGGAGGATGGAGGAGAGAGCAGTGGTAGTGATGCCAGTCTTGATGATTATGACATGGAGAACTACTGACAATCACGACTCATGAGCTATGAGATTCTTCCATCTACGGTTCTAGTACCTACCCTATGGCTATTTTGTATTTGTTATTGGCATTCCCACCTATTGTATCAGTGACTCTAACTCAATATCTATCTACATTGTAATACATTTAGAGTTTGATGACTTAATGAGATTGAGATTGTTGTA
Source organism: Picea abies (assembly GCA_900067695.1). NCBI lineage: Eukaryota > Viridiplantae > Streptophyta > Pinopsida > Pinales > Pinaceae > Picea > Picea abies. The sequence continues at coordinate 2,089 of CBVK0101730832.1, read as the reverse complement.
GCTTACGGTTCTAATTTCTTGTGTGTTTAGTGTTTGTCATTTGATCATCATTGATATTACAATGTATTATGTTACATGTTTTGTATCATGTAAATCTTCTAGTTTCTAACAAAATATGAATCTTTATGTCTATATTTCATTTTTGTATGTGTAATTTTCAAAAAAAAATCATATATATATATATATATATATAAACGTGTCCTCCGTGTCCTATTTCTGGAGGTCGTCGTGCCCATGTCGGATACTCGTATTTTTGTTTCCTCCGTGTCCTGTGTCCCTGTGTCTGGTGACTTAGTCCTTCATTTTTTATGGAGAAGCCTTTCATTGCTCTCGAGACCTTAGGGCGAGCATCTAGAAGGATAGATTATGGTTTTTTACTTTTAAAATATTGGCTACAACACCTCTAGGCCTTTAGCCCCTTCTTCCCATGAAATAAGGTACAAGCCCTTCTTGGGGTCAATGAACCCAAAAACCCAAAAGATGAGGAAAAATAGGGGAAGAAGAGTGGAAAGTGGTAAGTATGAGCGAGAATGGTACGATGACCCTTCAAGGAGACCCCCCAGTAGCAACCCTTTTCTCGAGGGTGACCCACTTACTAGGAAACCATGTCAACCACCAAGGTGAAATAGGGCAAAAGGTAAAATTTCCAAGCAAACATTCTATAATCAAGAAAGGACCCTTTGCAACATGTTCAAATGCTTCAATTTTTAAAGTGACATTTACCATGAGACTGGACTTGTTACCTCATGAAGCAAGACTTGTTGTGCTCTGTAGACCAGGTTGGTGTGGCGGACGTTGCTATGTTGTTGATGATGAATGGTGATGTGTGGTGGAGAGCTAAGGGCTCTGTTTGCTCAAAGTGTCCCCAGTTGTGTCACACACTTATTGCTTGGGTTCGGCTTTGCCCAAACTACAAACTGTGCAACAACAAGAGTGATTCTTCCTCTACATGATATTGTAGTTCAGGAGAAATAGACACGCAAATAAGTCTGAGAGCTATGTCTTGTGTATTGAGAAAATCATTTTTCTCATTGGCGAAATCAGGCTCTACTTTTGTTACCATGGTTATCTGGTACAAGCCTCTGCATCTAAGTTGATGCAGAACTTTTAGCTTCCACTCAAAGTAGTTATGAAGCATGAGAAGTATTGTTGGCGAGTAATCCATCTTTTCTGACTGCATCTTCCTCCTGTACCTACAAATAGAAATGCTTATGCGCTTTCTCCTAGCAATCAAGGCTTTGATACCATGTGAAGTTTTCACAGTGAACCTAGCTAGTAGAAAATGAACACACAAAGCTTGCGAGAGAGAAGAAAAGAGAGAAGAATAAAAGAATTGTATTAATTGTATTCCACACACAAAGAGTGAATAATTTACAATAGATATAGGCTACATGAGTAACTAATGTGCCATAGTAGTGATCTAGAGAGATCTAAACACTCACTAACAAAAACCGAAGTAATCTGCCACCTGGACCTAGTTAACTGGTTCATGCAATCATGAGTTAACTTATTCAGACGTGTGGAAGTGAGAGAAACACATGCAATCACAAGATATGCGCTCTATTGGCCACATGCATGAGATATGAGCACTCCTAGTGAGGAAACCGAGGTGAACATGCAATTGTTGGTGATAAAACTGAGGTTGCCATGCATGAGTGACTTCCACTAGTCTAACTGAGGTGTAACTCAAAGTTACCATAACCGGACCGGTCGTTGAACAGGTCGACCAAAAATATCGGAACCGAACCAGAACTGGAGATATCGGAACCGAACCAGAACCGGAGAAAAACCAGTCACTAAAAAATACATAAAATATTCAAATTTTGAAAAAAAAATACATATTCATGTGCATCCATGTGAATCCAAACCATTATACACAAATTTGCAAAGTTTCTCATATATATTCATGTGCATCCATGTGAATCCAATTCCAGAATCCAGATTCCAAACCATTATACACAAATTTGCAAAGTTTCTCATATATATTCATGTGCATCCATGTGAATCCAGATTCCAAACCATTATACACAAATTTGCAAAGTTTCTCATATATATATAACAAGTAATAGTGTATAAAACCAAAATAGCA
>CBVK0101730831.1:821-11079 GCA_900067695.1 Picea abies | reverse complement strand
CCTTCAAGGGATCCAAAAACCTGTCTCGGTGAGATGAATATCATCCCCTCAAATGAGAAAGTATTGCAGAAAGGGATGTCCACTATATGCGATACAGGTGTTGGAATCAGTTGAAGATGAAAAACCAAGCCTCGAAGACCACCCCACACTAAGAGAATATAGAGATGTGTTTCTGGAAGAGTTACCGGGTTTACCTCTAAGAAGGGACATTGACTTCTAGATAGAACTTCGACTAGAAGTAGTGCCTGTATCTAGGAAACCCTATAGGATGAGCACACCCGAGCTAGTTGAGCTTAAATTACAACTAAAAGAAATGATGGACAAAGGCTATATCTGGCCTAGTGTTTCCCCATGGGGAGCACCAGTTCTATTTGTGAATAAGAAATATGGTACCCTCCGACTATGCATAGATTATAGACAGCTCAATAAGGTAACCATAAAGAACAAGTACCCCTTACCCCGGATTGATGACTTGTTCAATCAATTGGGAGGTGCTTCCATCTTCTCAAAGATTGACTTGAGATCTAGATACCATCAAGTCTAAATCAAGGGTGAAGACATCCACAAAACTACCTTCAAGACGAGATATGGTCACTATGAGTTTGTGGTAGTACCATTTGGATTAACCAATGCCCTTGCCACTTTTATGTGCTTGATGAAAAATGTGACCAGCAAATTCCTAGAAAAATTTGTACTGGTTTCTATTGACGATATATTAATTTACTCCAAGAATAGAGAGGAACATGAGGAACATCTTAGACTTGTGCTTCAAGTGCTAAGATAACATCAGCTCTATGCCAAATTCAGCAAGTGCAACTTTTTCCAGAAGAAAATACATTACTTGGGTCATGTCATATCTGAAAAAGGAGTAGCAGTAGACCCTGACAAGATCCGGTCTATCATGGAATGGCCTACCCCAAAGGACGTTTCAGATATCATATTCTTTATGGGATTAGAAGGATACTATAGGAGATTTATAAAAGGATTCTCCAAGATTGGTTTTCCAATGACTTCCCTCTAGAAGAAGGGAGATAAATTCACGTGGACACAAGAATGTGAAGAAAGATTTCAATCCCTGAAACACCTTCTGACCCATGCACCCGTGATGAAGATCGTTGATCCCGAAAATGACTTCCTCGTGTGCACAGATGCCTGTAAGGAAGGGCTTGGGGGATTCCTTATGTAAGAAGGAAGTGTAGTCTGCTATGAATCCCAAAAATTGAATGAACATGAAGTCAACTATGTGACCCACGATCTAGAGCTGGCTGTCATAGTGCACGCCTTAAAAATGTGGAGGCATTACCTCCTGGGAAGGAAATTCGTACTCATGATAGACCACTGTGGATTGCAACATATGTTTGACCAACCAAAACTCAATGCTAGGCAAGCTAGGTGGATGGCCCTTCTTAGTGAGTTTGATTTCAAAATAAAACATATCAAGGGAAAGGGAAATAAGGTGGTCGATGCCCTTAGCAGAAGTATGAAAACAATTCATCTGGCAGCAGTGAGCACCTGTGAGACCAACGTCAGGGAAAGAGTTAAGAATGAATAAGAAACAGACACATTCTTCTAGATCATGACCTCATACCTGAAGAAAGAACCCACGGGGATAAAGTATGAAGGCTACCAGATGATAGATGGAGGCCTGCTAACTTACAGAAACAGATTGTATATTCCAAATTGTGATGACTTGAAGAGGTTCATAATGGATGAACTACATAAAAGACCATATACTAGTCATCCAGGATACCAGAAGATGATCACGGCCACCAGGAAATGATTCTATTGTCCTGGATTGAAGAAATACATAGTTGAGTACTAAGCCAAATGCATAGAATGCCAACAGGTTAAAGTAGAACACTGACACCCAGCAGGATTATTACAACCTCTACCAATCCCAGAATGGAAATGGGAAACCATTTCCATGGATTTCATCACCGGATTACCAATATCGACCAAACATAATGATGCCATCATGGTAGTGGTGGATAAACTAAGCAATTCCACTCATTTTATCCCCATCAAGTCGACTTGCAAGGAAATAGACATCGCCAACGTATTCATGAAGGAGATATTTAGACTACATGGTATGCCTAAAGAGATCATGTCTAACAGAGACACAAAATTTACTTCCAACTTTTGGAAATCCCTGATGGTTGGTGTGGAGACCAAATTACTGTTTAGAATAGCCTATCATCCTCAAACTGATGGACATACAGAAAGAGTGAGATAAATATTAGAAGACATGCTAAGGATGCATGTAATGCATCAACCCCAAAAGTGGGAAGATTACCTGCCACTGGTGGAATTCGCCTACAACAATGGCTTCCAAGAATCCCTGAAGATGAGCCCTTTCGAAGTCCTCTATGGTAGACCATGCAACACTCCATTCAGTTGGAGTAATCCCATGAACAGAGTCACTATTGGACCTGACATGTTGAAAGAAATGGAACAACAAGTGACTCAAATAAAAAAAAATCTAAAGGTCACTCAGAACAGACAGAAAAGTTACGCCAACCGAAAGAGAAGTCCAAGAGAATTCAAGACGGGAGACCATGTATATCTCAAAGTTAGGCCCAGGAAGAGTTCCCTGAGGATGGGAGATTGTGCCAAGTTGGCACCTTGGTATTGTGGACCATTTGAAATTCTAGATAGAGTGGGACCTGTAGCCTATAGGCTAGCACTTCCTCCCACAATAAAAGAACATAATGTTTTCCATGTTTCATTATTGAAGAAATATGTACATGATTCTAATCATATAATTGACTAGTCTATGATCCAGGTGGAACCGAAGGGAGAATACCTGCCAGAAACTCAATGCATACTGGACAGAAAGGAAACCCCACTCAGGAACCGAACCATTGCACAGGTCAAGGTGCAGTGGAAACATTTCCGCCCAGATGAGGCTACGTGGGAATGGAAGATACCATGAAACAGGCATATCCAATTTTGTTTACTTCTGTACATACACGTCATATTGATAGATAGAAAATTGAGGACGATGTTCCTTTAAGGGGGAGGGAATTATAACACCTTGTTTCCCCCAGCTTGTAAAAATAACTATATTGGCCAAGAACTATGTCAAACTCAAAGATGTAAATGTTTGATTTGACGGACATTTGTATAAAACATCGATGAATGTAAATTATGTTATGAATATGTGTTGCATGACTGCTAGGAGGAGGGTGTGCTAAAAGAGACCACGATGGATAATGAGAGGTTGTGGAAGGGACCTAGAATGGTTGCGTTAACTTCCACCGAGCCAGTACCATACTGGTTTTTACTTTCTCAAAGACCAAAGCAACTCTCTAACCCTAGAATGAATTTCTCGTTAGATTGGTAGGTGGGGAGGCTCCTCAAGAGTTAATGAGAGGATGGGGGTGAAATACCCATCCGTAGAAGCTCTCAGACCTGACCACAGACGAGGGAATTCATGCCACATGCAAGCTTGCAAAAAAGGAAAGAAAGGAAGTGTGGTAAGGGGAGAGAGCATGCGCGACAGGGATCGTGGAAGAGAACAGGAGAAACTCTGGAAATGCGGGGAGTTCTGAACATAGGAGAAGGAGAGTAACCTTCGTCCTGGATTATTTTTCTGTATCAGGAGAAGGAGAGTAACCTTCGTCTTGGATTATTTTTCTGTATCAGGAGAAGGAGAGTAACCTTCGTCCTTGCCTTCCGTTGAGCTAGAAGTAGGAGACTGAATCTCAAAGCATTGTGGTCTAGCTCGGGGTGGCTAGTGGTAAATCCATTTGGAGTCACTGAGCCTATGGTTGGGTGGAAAGAAGCACCCCTCTCAGCAGTTGCATCACGCCTGGTGGATATGATAAGTATTTTATGCCTTGCATTTTGAATTGAATATCATGAATACATGCTCATGTTTATACGCCCATAATTATTTCTGTGTGGAATGATTTCCTGGTGTTTTAGACTGGAAATAATGGATGCATGTGTATACTTACATGCCATAGTTGGTTTCTGTACAAATGATTAAGTCTGGGGCATGAGTTCGCAAGTTGAAGAAGGCTCTGTACGGGTTGAAGCAATCTCCTAGAGCTTGGTATGGAAGGATATACAGTTTTCTGATGAGCTTGGGATTTACCAAGAGTAAAGTTGATTCTAACCTCTACTTCAAGGTTATGAATGATGAGCCAGTGATATTGTTGTTGTATGTGGATGAATTATTCTTATCTGGAGAAGAAAATATCATCATCGAATGTAAGAAGAAGCTTGCCTTAGAATTTGAGATGAAATACCTTGGCCTAATGCATTGTTTCTTAGGTCTTGAGGTATGGCAGAGTCTAGAGAGAATATTCATTAACCAAGGGAAGTATGCAATTGAAATCCTGAAGAGATTTGATATGTTGGATTGCAAGTCCATGAATACACCCATGAAAACGAAGCTAAATTCGACACTTCATCAAAATTGATTGATGCCACGCTGTATAAACAGATCATTGGATCATTGATGTATCTGATGAACACCAGACCAGACATCTGTTTTTCCGTGAACACCTCGAGTCAGTTTCTGGTAGAACCCAAACATATTCACCTAGTTGCTCCAAAACATGTGATGAGGTACCTTAAGGATACATTAGATTGTGGTCTCATCCATGACGGAGATCATAATTTCACACTGAGTGGGTACACTGATTCAAATTGGGCTGGAAGTGTCTCTGACAGGAAGAGCACTTCAGGATGTTTTTTTAGTTTGGGATCAGCCATGATCTCATGGTAGAGTAGGAAGAAATCAAGCATTTCTCTCAATACATCAGAAGAAGAATACATTGTTGCATGTTCTGCCAGCTGTGAAGCCATATGGCTTCGTAAGTTGTTGACTGGTCTATTCGACCTAGAGATGGAAGCAACCATGATCCTATGTGATAACCAGAGCTGTATAAAGATGACAAAGAATCATGTATTTCATGACAAGTCGAAACACATAGAGATTTGATACCATTACATTCATGACATGGTGCAGAGAGGAGCCATAAAGCTCCAATATGTTAGCACGAATGAAAAGGTTGTCGACGTGTTGACCAAGCCTCTATCTCATGTAAAGTTTGAGCACTTTAAAGATAAGCTTAGTATAGTCCGAAAGGACCTCCCTCGATAGGGGGAGTAGTTTTATGTTGATATGCTAGCCAAGTGATGTTCTTCCACCTTAATTTTTGTGTTGAGATGCCAACCGAGTGTTGTGCTTCCATCTTAATTTCTATGTTGAGATGCCAGCTGAGTGTTGTGCTGAGTGTTGTGCTTCCAGCTTAATTGTTGTGTTGAGATCCCAGTCGAGTGTTGTGATTCCAGCTTAATTGTTGTGTTGAGATGCCAGCCAAGTGTTGTGCTTCCAGCTTAATTGTTGTGTTGAGATGCCAGTCGAGTGTTGTGCTTCCATCTTAATTGTTGTGTTGATATTCCATCTTAATTGTTGTGTTGTGATTCCAACTTAATTGTTGCATGTTGTTTCCAGCTTAATTGTTGTGTGGTGTTTCCAACTTAATTGTTCTGTGGTGTTTCCAGATTAATTGTTGTGTGGTGTTTCCAGCTTAATTGTTGTGTGGCGTTTCCAGCTTAATTGTTGTGATGATGTGTCAGCTTAATTGTTGTGATTATGTGCTAGCCTCGTGTTGTGATGATGTGCCAACTTAATTGTTGTGATGATGTGCCAGCTTAATTGTTGTGATAATGTGCCAGCCTCATGCTGTGATGATGTGCCAACCTCGTGTTGTGATGATGATGTATTAGTTTTACACTAATACATGTTGATACAAATGATGATATCATTCCAGCTCTCCATTGTGAATGACGATGTGGATGATGAGAAAAACTTCTGATGATGTATAGATATGTCAGTCAGTGTTCCAAGATGTTGTTGATGATGTTTTCCTCTCACTCACCTGATGTTGATGATGATGTTGTCCTCTCTCTCACCTGATGTTGTTGTAGAATACCCTTCTTGTTAAGGGGGAGTGTTGAAATAATGTAACTACAAAGAGTATTCTAATTATTATTAATGTATTCTTCATTAGATTAATCCCCTTTTGTAGATTGATCATGCCAACTATTGTAAATGACCAAATCCCCTTTTGCAGATTGGTCAAAACCTAATTGTAATAGGTAGAATAAGAATTCGGCCCCAAAATATATTAAAGGTGGTTATAACCACCCATAAGAAGAATTTGGCCTTGCCAGTGAAAAGACACCTCCATCCACATGTGCCAGAATTGTATAAATAAAGAGGCTAGTGCCTCATTTGGACACACACTCACTTGTTCGTCAAGAATCAAGTTCGGAGCTACAGTTGGAGAAGAAAGAAGAGAGAGAGAGGCACATTCTTGGGAGAGGACTTTCTGTATTTGTTTGAGTTATCTCTCAACATTGTATTGACTATCTATATTAAGGAAGTTTTTGATGGGTTTTCTCCTCCATGAGGGTTTCCTAGGACAAATCATGTGTCTCTTGTGATTATGTATTTCTCAGTGATCCTATCTATGCTATTGGTATCTAATGAAATGAAATGAAACTCAATAATATCTTAAACCTTAACATAGATGTGGCTTCTACGCACATTCGTCTGAGAACAATGATTACAATGAGGCTCTAGAAGCCTTTTTGATAGTACTCATGAATGTCAAAACCCTATACATCCAAAAACCTAACCTTAGGAGGTGAAAAGCCAAACATTATGTGGGCCCCTATGGGTAAGTTGGTACCTCAAATTCCCAGGGTCGTAATGTTTGCATATGACCTCCGTTTTAGGTGCGTGATATCCCATTGGAAAGGTATTTTAGAGAACTCCACATTATGCCATCAAAATATAACTTCATCTATAGTTTGACTGTGGTGAGCCAAAAAAACATTGTTAAGGGCCGCAAAACAGCCCTGGAAATACAACAAGATGTGTTGACATGAAAACATACAAAAAAAGCCAGTTGGATTAGGTGGGAGGACACCAATATCCACCAGGAAGATGTGTAGGGATTCAGACAACCCTGGAAGTGTAGAACCCACCATTACAAAGAAGTACAAAATCACATGTTGAACTAAAACTATCAAGAGGATCCAGTTGGAATAGGTGGGTGGCCACCAATATCCACCTGGATTGGATTTGGTAGTAACTCCTTATATAAAGTGTCCTTATAATCTCTCTTGATTGAATTGTATTCATTATTTGAGTTTGAGGAGACTTATATTCATTCCATACTGAGGAATTATCTTACTCTAAATTGAATGAGAGGATATGGTAAGGAAATCTGAGTAAGTATTAATTCTTGTAGTGTTTATTTATTCTTGTTATGCATTCATATTCTAGTAGCATGAAGTTAACTAATCCCTTGTTTATGTGAGTTATCCATGTAAAAGGAATAAACAAATAAGAGTAAAAGTTATGAAATTGTTCTTGAAGCAAGTTCCCATTGCAATAGTCAATTTTAGAACCACATTTAAGACCTAGTGTTGGCCCTTGACCAAGTTTTGAGGAAGCATTGGTCGTGTTTGACCAGTTTTGGGACTTTGACAGGCTGGTTGAAGATGGAGTGCCAGGCAGAGCTGAGATCGCAGGATCTCGCTTATTTTTCGGACTTGTAGACCCAACAAAGGGTTTACTAGGGCTATGTAATGGGTTATGGGATGTCATCCCATGGGTTTACCCATGATTAGGCCTATTTGTAAATGTAGAAATAAGTAGCTAAGCAATGTAAGAAGTGTGGTTGGCTATGTGCACAATATGTTGTAAGTGTTAATGTGGCTTAGTGCAAGAGTATGTTAAGGCTTGTAGGGCTAGGTGAAAAAGTTTGTAAGTTTCTTTCTGCAAACTGAATGTGTAGAGTAAGGCTCTGTGCTAATAAGGAGTTGGCTCTGTGCCTCGACCTGATTTTGGGAAGGAGGATCTGGTGAGAAATGTGCACATCTCCTGTCCTTTGTAGAGTTTGGCTCTGTGGCTTTATGTGCAGGAGCAGATGAATGTAAGAAGATTGAAGAGTAATAAAGAAGAAGAAGAATTTGGTGGACATAGCCCCACACTGTGGTGAACCACGTATATCCTGTGTCTTGATGTGATTTATGCGATGTGAATTATGTTGTTTATCTTCTTAGTGTTGTTGTTATAATGTATGATGAATGCATCTAATGTTGTTTCTTAGTGCTTAATGGTGTTAAATATAAATGAATGATAGATCTGAACTAATGATATATTGCAAGTGATTGAAAGTGTTTGATCTTTGTTGTTACTACGGTGTTCTGTAATAAGGGTTTAATCTGCGACGTGAATGAGACTCAAGAACTAATGCATATTGTTGTCTATGTGTTTTTCTAAGTGTAGTAATCATAGATCTGTGTCCCATCTTGGTTACAGACACTTGAGTCCTGTAACCCCCCTACCTCTACCTCAGGTGAGACTTCATATTTTTCGCAAGTGTTTCCGAAAGGGCCGGTAGTTAGGGTTTTTTTGGTGCACTATTGAAGCATTGAACCCTGGGTCTTCCCCTATGCCAACAAATGGTTCAGTTGTCAGGACTTGAAACTGTGATTGATGGGAACTAAATAAAAGAGAAAGCTCTGTGCGTAGATCTGTTGCTATAGTGCACAGTATTCTACTTGACTTGTGAAGTTTTTTTCTAAGAAAGAAACTTGATCTGAAGAAAAGAGGTAAGATCTTAAAGCTTTGTGCTCTGGTAAAGGTAAGATAAGTGGAATTTTCTTTTTTGAAAGCATGAATCTAGGTATGTTTGGTAGATTATGTCCTAGTCTGAATGATAGGGCATAGTTAGAAGAAATAATTGATATGAATAGAGAAAGATGTGTTATTCCCATGCATAGAAAGAATTTTTGGAATAATAAGTGGATGCAGGAACCTAGAAAGAATTTTTGCAGATTGCAGGTCCAACACTGTGATGCCAATACACAGTACAGGAAAGGATGGCGATCGTTTAAAAGAAAGAGAGGGTTGATGCTATGTTATAATTTCAGAAGACTGAGACATATTACTAAGGAATGCCCTGGTACGGGTCCTATTTTTATTTGTTGTAAATCTATTGGTCATGAGATTGAGGATTCCCCAAGGATAATTTCTAAAGTTGAAAATATGAACATGAGACAAGAAAACTATAAAGAAGGTCAAAATACTAAGGATGTGTTAGAGAATCATAAAGAAAAAGAGTCAAAGACTATGTTTGTACAGTTAAAAGAATTGATGGATGATCACATAGACATCAGTTTACCAGATATCCTGAAAGAAAAACAACACATAGTTACAAGAATAGAAGACTTTGACATAGAGTATGTAATGGATGAAGAAACACATGTGAATATTATGCCAGAAAGCACTTGGGAAATTTTGGGAAAGCCTCCTATGGTGCCTTCATTGGGAAGGATAGGCTTATTTAAAGGAAAGATGATAACCCTATGTGGAAGAGTTACTAATGTACCTATGATTTCTCATGAAATATCGACTGAAGAAGAATTTGAAGTCATTAAAATTGTTCAGAACAACGCCCCTTTTCCACTTTTGTTAGGAAAGACTTCGATTGAGAAGGATCAAATCAGAATGAAAGTAGAGGAGGAAGCCACAGAAAAGAAAAATAAATAACTAAGGGATTTCATAGCTAGAATAATAGATCAACTGATAGAAGAATGAGAAGATCAGTCAAAGAAGCAGAACACAAGAGAATTAGTTGTCGAGGTTGAAAGAACACAAAAAGGTTTGAAGGACCTATCCATGCAAGAAAGAAGATTACCTACCCTAGAGTTAATAAGAGAAGGGGTATTACCTTTGTACCCTTTGAAAGAACATCAACAGTGCAAAGCTACTACACTAAGAGAAGATAAGAATAAGAATGAAAAGATGAATCCAAAGAATTAGATCATAGGAAAGAAAAAAAGGAAGATTAGTAGGAAGAAAGCCAAGTTAGAAAAAATATAGGAAGTTCCATAGAAGAATTCGCAGAAGGCAGGATCGCAGGCCCTGAACCTCGCCGGAACAACAGAACCACACAGAATGGGACTTCGCCACAATGAATCTATATGACCGTTGGAGGTGACCCGGCCGTTAGAATGACTCCCCAGAACGGCTAGAAAACACAGTTATGAGTGAATGGACCATTGATACCATGCCATAACGTATGGATTCGCATTAATGGACACATTCCTCCTTGTTGGAGAAATCCGTAACGACGCTTGTTTATTTAACCCGTCGGACTCTACACCAAGACCACTTTTTTCCACCCATGATTATCCAAGCTACCAGAGAATCGATTGTATATCG
>CBVK0101730830.1:0-10976 GCA_900067695.1 Picea abies | reverse complement strand
AGATGACGTAGTGTGCCTCGCTTTCCAAATTATAGCTGGCAAGCTTGTCAGAAAGAACCGTCTGACATAGGTCACTGGGTTCGTAGTGGACCTTGCTGGGAAGTGTGTGGAGGCAATGCAAATGAACTGGGCTAGTTACCTCATCAAAAAGCTCGAGAAATACTGTCGCGAAGTGCAAGATCAGGGGTATGAATTCCATTTTAGTTGGTTACTTGTATTGATCACATTTTTTGCTTGGCATATGCTAGAAGGAGCAACATTTCCATAAGTTGAGCCATCAAAGTTGTTGGACGCAAGGTTCTCCACCTTGTGGTATACGAATGACATGTCGAAGAAGTGGCAGTCAAACATTGTGTTCCATGCCTACTACCAGCAACCAAAGCATGCTATTGAGGAATTTCCACACATGACACTGAACAAATTGCACCCATACAAACCCCTAGCGAAGTTCCACGCAGATCGACACTTTCTCTATATCACTGCATGCCAGGATAAGAGCAAGGAGGAGTTACAATTCTATTATAAGATGACCGACGAAGAAATAGAGGAGATCACCAAAGAATGGATGACAGAGTTCCTTGTACCGATTGAAGATACAAAATCTCCAACCCTAACATCATAGGATGTCCCTTGGTAACCTGGGTCGAGAATGAGGGATAGACTAGCGCAAAGAAAAAGAAGAAAAAGGAGGAATTGTAGAACATAGAAATTGATGAGGAGGACAGTGCCTCAGAGGAAAGTAGGCCTAACTTTCCCATAGGAGGAGGAGGAGATGAAGTAAATCAAGAAGGAGGAGGGGAAGAAGGAGAAAATCAAGGAAAAGTAGAAGCTACACCACATCAAGATCCCCCTGTTGGAACAGAGACTTCAGAGAAAAGTAAGGCTTCTCCAGAGAAACCTTTGGCAAGAAAGAAGACATGTGGCAATAAGGCCAAGATGAAGGCCACACTCACAGAGTACGACATCAATCTAATCATCAAAGCCATGGAGGATGCTTCAGAGGATATCTTTTAGTGATACAGAGCAAAGCGGGAAACATTGTACAAAAGAATCGAGAATGACCTAAAGGAGATACAACAAGCCATCCATTCGAGCTGCGCAGTACTTACTATGCCTTCTTCGTCAAAGATTGCAAAATTGGGGGATGATCCCACCCAATTACGAAGACTAGAAGATGCAACAAAGGATCGACTTCATTGAGCCCATGAAGAGACGGAGAAGGCTACAAAAGCCTTGAATCAAGAAAAGGAGGAGGTCTTAGAGAAACTACGAGTTGCGCAGTCTTGTGTAACTGCCTACAATAAGGAGAAAGATGAAATTAGGGAGATGTTTGAGGAGTACAAAGAAAAGATACAGAAAGAAAAAGACCAACTGCTCATAGAGCAGACTGTGGTCAAAGAGGCAGTGACTAAAGAACTTTTCTCTATGTCGGGCTTGGTGCAGGAGGAACAAGAGTCAGTTGATATTCAAGTGGGGAAGCTCATTGAGGCCATTCAATAGCTTTAATCAAGGGTAATAGAGTTAGAGCTCCAAGCAGTGTCGAGAACTCCGCAGGAAGTATGCGATCAAAGGGAGGAAGTCCCCAAGAGCATAGTTGGAAGGATCATGACCCTCACCTCAAAATGTAAGCAGTTGAGTGATCGAAGTGCGAAAACCTATGAAATCCTCGTAGAAGATCCGAAGATGATGAAACTAGAAGCACAGTTGCATGAGGCATAGCATCAGGCATCCACTATGCAGGTGCAGATGAAGCTACTCACTATGGTCAAGTGAATGAAGAGATCACAGAAGCAGTGTGCAGTCAAGTAGCCGATTACTACCATCTAGAGAAAATTCAAGGAGGTTACACAGAGGCTACAGTCGGTGCAGGACGAAGCCTGCAATATTTTTGAAGAGATTGAAGGACAAGGCTCACAGCTAGACCAAGTGGTTGCGACAATGGAACAACACCTAGAAGGGCCTATTACAGAGAAAGAGATTCAGGAGTTCGTCGAGCAGGAGGCTCTAGGGAAGAAGAAAGTCGAGGAAGCTCGAGCTAAGCTCAAGGCCTTTGAAGTAGTGTTTCCCAAATATAAGTGACTCAAGACGAGTCACAAGTGAGTGTTTGGGGCTTGTTGGCCCTTGACCAAGTTTTGAGGAAACATTGATTGTGTTTGACCACTTTTGGGACTTCGACAGGCTAGTCGAAGATGGAGCGCCAGGCGGAGCTCAGATCGCGGGATCTCACTTATTGTGCAGACTTGTGCACCCATAAAAGGGTTTACTAGGGTTATGTAATGGGTTATGGCATGTCAGCCCATGGTTTTACCCACAATTAGGCCTATTTGTAAATGTATAAATAAGTAGTTAAGCGATGTAAGAAGTGTGGTTGGCTATGTGCACAATATGTTGTAAGTGTTAATGTGGCTTAGTGCAAGATTATGTTAAGTCTTGCAGGGATAGGTGAAAGAGGTTGTAATTTGCTTTGTGAAAACTGACTTTGTAGAGTAAGGCTCTGTGCTAATAAGGAGTTGGCTCTGTGCCTCGACCTAATTTTGGGAAGGAGGATCTGGTGTGCTGCATGCAAATATCTTATCCTTTGTGGAGTTTGGCTCTGTGGCTTTGTGCACAGAAGCAGATGAATGTAAGAATATTGAAGACTAATAAATAAGAATAACAAGTTGGTGGATGTAGCCCCACACTGGGGTGAACCACATTTATCCTGTGTTTTAATCTTCTTTGTGCGATGTGAATTATGTTGTTTATCTACCCAGTGTTGTTTTTATAATGTATGATGAATGCATCTGATGGTTTTTCTTAGTTCTTAATGGTGTTAATGATAAATGAATGGTATATCTGAACTAATGATATATGCCAAGTGATTGAAAGTGCTTGATCTTTGTTGTTACTACGTTGTTCTATAATAAGGGTTTAATCTATGAGACTCAAGAACTAATGAATATTGTTGTCTACATGTTCTCCTAAGTGTAGTAATCACAGATTTGTGTCCCATCTTGGTTACAGACACTTGAGTCCATTAACCCCCCCTAACTCTACCTTGGGTGAGACTTCATATTCTTCGCAGTTGTTTCTGAAAGGGCCGGTAGTTAGGGTTTTTTTGGTGCATTGTTGAAGCGTTGAACCCTGGGTCTGCCCCTGTGACAACAAATGGTTCCATTGTCTGGACCTGAAACTGTGATTGTTGGGAACTGAAGAAAAGAGAAAGCTCTGTGCGTAGATCTGTTTCTATAGTGTGCAGTATTCTACTTGACTTGTGAAGCTTTGTGCTAAGAAAGAAACCTAATTTGAAGAAAAGAGGTAAAATCTTAAAGCTTTGTGCTCTGGTAAAGGTAAGATAAGTGGATTTTTTTTTTTGAAATCATGAATCTAGGTATGTTTGATAGATTTTTTCCTGGACTGAATGATAGGGCATAGTTAGAAGAAATAATTGATCTGAATAGAGAAATATATGTTATTCCTATGCCTAGAAAGAATTTTTAGACTTATAGGTGGATGCAGGAACCTAGAAAGATTTTCTGCAGATTGCAGGTCCAACACTGTGATCCTAGTGCGCAGTATAGGAAAGGCTGGGGATTGTTTAAAAGAAAGAGAGGATTGACGTTGTGTTATAATTGTATAAGACATGGACATATTGCTAAGGAATTCCCTGGTACGAGTCCTATTTGTCTTTGTTGTAAAGCTATTGGTCATGAGGTTGAGGATTTCCCAAGTATGATTGCTAAAGTTGAAAAGATGAACATGAGACAAGAAAACTATAAAGAAGGTCAAAAGACTAAGGATATGTTAGAGAATCATAAAGAGGAAGAGTCAGAGACTATGTTACTATAGTTAAAATAAGTAATGGATGATCACATAGACATCAATTTACTAAAGATCCTGAAATAAAAACAATGCATAGTTACAAGAATAGAAGACTTCGACATGGACTGTGTATTGGATGAAGAAACACACGCGAATATTATGCCACAAATCACTTGGGAAATTTTTGGAAAGCCTGCTATGGTACCTTCATTGGGAAGGATAGGCTTGTTTAAAGGAAAGATGATAACCCTATGTGGAAGAGTTACTAATGTACCTATGATTTCTCATGAAACATCGACTGAAGAAGAATTTGAAGTCATTAAATTTGTTGAGAACAACGCCCCTTTTACACTTTTGCTAGGAAAGACTTGGATTGAGAAGGATCGGATCAAAAGGAAAGCGGAGGAGGAAGCCATAGAAAATTAAAAAAACAAGAACTAAGTGATTTCATAGCTAGAAGAATAGAATGACTGATAGAAGAATGAGAAGATGAGTCAAAGCAGCAGAACGCAAGAGAATTAGTTGTCAAGGTTGAAAGAGCGCAAAAAGGTTTGAAGGACCTATCCATGCAAGAAATAAGAATACCTACCCCGGAGTTAATAAGAGAAGAGGTATTACCTTTGAACCCTTTGAAATAACATCAGTAGTGCGAAGCTACTATGTTAAGAGAAGATAAGAATAAGAATGGAAAAAGGAATCCAAAGAATTAGATCATAGGAAAGAAGGCAAGGAAGCTTAGTAAGAAGAAAGCCAAGTTAGAAAAACTACAGGAAGTTCCAGAGAAGACTTCGTAGGAGGTAGGCTCGCAGGCCCTGAACCTCGCCGGAACAACAGAACTACGCATAATGGGACTTCACCATGGTGAAGCTATATGACCATTCGAGGTGACCCGACCGTTAGAATGATGCCCCAGAAAGGATAGAAAATGTAGTTATGAGCAAATGGACCATTGAGCCCACGCCATAATGGAAAAATTCACATCAATGGATGCATTCCTACCCATTGGAGGAATCCATTACGACGCTTGTTTATTTAACCCGTCGGACGCTGCGTAGCGACCACTTTTTTCCACCCATGATTATCCAAGCTACCAGAGAATCGATTGTATATCGTGCTGTGACTTCTAGACCTCACCATCTGTTGGATTACCTTGCTCATCCATTCACCTACCCGATCTAATTGTCTACAAGTGTGAATGTCGAAAGAAACTATCACGTTAGAAATATCTATTGGGGAGATCCTTACGAAATTAATGGCTGATAGACAATTTTCTGTAGGAATACAAGCATCGTTAACTGGGGGAATGCAAGCATCCCCTTCGACTGGATTTCATTCTAGCCGAAACACGACTAAGAAGCGAAGCAAGCATCGTGATGATCTAGCTAAAGTGAATCAGATCCCGTCGATCTTTCCAGATTATATACCTCCTTTTACTGGCACAGTTAACCGCTATAGCATCCCACGTGACTTCGAGTACACATTGATCACTGTGTACATCCCAAAGGAGATACGCATAGTTGGAACCCAGTTGGGACAGATCCCATATATAAAGAACATTGACTTTAATCTCAGCGACAGAAAGAACTATGCCATGCTTGCGCCCCATAGGTATTTGATGAAGACGACTGGGAAGAATCCATGCATAGTCTCCCAGTCATGGATTAAGGAGCTCACGCTGTCAACGATACTGAACGTAATGAAGATCCCTCACTTTGGCTGACATCAGGAGATTAACACTTGCATTAAACGCCTCCTATCATGCTATCACATAGGATATTTGTGGCTCAATAGGTGCATTACTGTGGATCTGACGTTGATCCACCTGATCACAAGACTGAGCATGCAGGGACCGGACCCTCAGCAGTTCTACCCAAGGAAGACTTCAAATCGCTCCCTAGCATAGTGCATAAAGGAGGATTATGGCGATGTAGAAAAGGGAAAGCGAGGCTACAAGGTAGCCTCTATCTAGGATAGCCCAGTGCGCCTCGCTTGCCAATTTATAGCTGGCAAGATCTTCAGAAAGAACCATCTGACACAGGTCACTAGGTTCATAGTGGACATCATTGGGAAGTGCGTGGAGGGGATGCAAATGAACTGGGCAAGTTACCTCATCAACGAGCTCGAGAAAGACTATCATGGAGCACAGGATCAAGGGTATGAATTCCATTTTAGCTGGTTACTTGTATTGATCGCATTTGTTGCTTGGCAGATGTCAGAAGGAGTGACATTTCTAGAAATTGAGCCATTGGAGTCGTCGGCCACAAGGTTCTCCACCTTGTGGTATATGAATGACATGTCGAAGCAATGGTAGTCGAACATTTGTTTCATTCCTACTACCAACAACTGAAGCGTGTTATTGAGGCATTTCCATGCATGACACCGAACACATTGCACCAGTACAGACCACTAGCGAAGTTTCGCGCAGATCGACACTTTATCTATATCACTGCACGCAAGGATGAGAGAAAAGAGGAGTTACAATCCTATTATAAGCTGACCAACGAAGACATGGAGGAGATCAAAAAATAATGGTTGGTAGAGTTCCTTGTACCGGTTGAATATACAGAACTCTCCAACCCTGACATCATAGGAAGTCCCTTGGTCGCCCAAGTCGAGCATGACGAGCAGACTAGCGTGAAGAAAAAGAAGAAAAAGGAGGAAGTGAAGAACATAGACATTTATGAGGAGGACAACGCCTTGGAGGAAAGTGGGCCTGACTCTCCTGCAAGAGGAGGAGGAGATGAAGTAAATCAAGAAGGAGGAGTGGAACAAGGATAAAAGCAAGGAAAAGGTGAAGCTACACTACATTAGGATCTGCCTGTTGGAACAAAGACTTCACAGAAAAGGAAGGCTTCTCCAAAGAAACCTTTGGAAAGAAAGAAGACGTGTGCTAGTAAGCCCAAGATGAAGGCCATGCTCACAGAGGATGACATCAATCTAATCATCACATCCATGGAGGATGCTTCAAAGGATATCTTGCAGTGATACAGAGCACAGAAGGAAACATTGTACGAAAGAATCAAGAAGGAGCTGAAGGAGATATAGTAATCCATCCATTCGAGCCACACATTACTTACTGTTCCTTCTTCGTTGAAGATTACGGAATTCATGGTTGAGCTCACCCAATTACGAAGACTAGAAAATTCAACTGAGGCTTGACTTCATTGAGCCCATGAAGAGAAGGAGAAGGCTATAGAAGCCTTGAAGAAAGAAAAGAAGGAGGTCTTAGAGCAACTATGAGTTGCACAGTCTTGCGTAATCGCCTATGAGAAGGAGAAAGGTGAAATTCGAGAAATGTTCGAGGAGGAAAAAGAAAAGATACATAAAGAAAAAGACCAGCCGCTCGTATAGCAGACTGCGGTCAAAGAGGATGTGACTAAAGCACTTTTGTCTGTGTCGGGCTTAGCACAGGAGGAACAAGAGTCAGCAGGGATTCAAGTGGAGAAACTCGCTGAGGCCATTTAGCAGCTTCAAGCAAGGGTAACACAGTTAGATCTCCAAGCAGTTCCGAGCACTCTGTAGGAAGTGTGCAATCATGGGGAGGAAGTCGTGAAGAGCATAGTTGCAACGATCAGGACCCTCGCCTCAAAATGCAAGCAGTTGAGTGATCGAAGTGCACAAACCTATGAATGCCTCGTAGAAGATCCGAAGTTGAGGAAAATGGAAGCACAGCTGCAGGAGGCACAACAGAAGGAATCCACCATGTAGGTGGAGATGAAGCTAATCACTACGGTCGAGTGAATGAAGATATCACAGGAGTAGTGCACAGTTAAGAAACATATTATGGTCATCCAGAGCAGAGTCATGGAGGTTACACATATGCTACAGACTGTGCAGGACGAAGCCTGCACGAATTTTGAAGATATTGAAGGACAAGGCTCGTAGCTAGACCAAGTGGTTGCGACAGTGGAACAAAGCATGGAAGGGTTTGTTATAGAGCAAGTGATTCAAGAGTTCTCTAAGCAGGAGGCTCTAGCGAAGAAGCAAGTTGAGGCAACTCGATCTAAGCTTGAGGCCTTTGAAGCAGTGTTTCCCAACTTGATCTAAGCTCGAGGCCTTTGAAGCAGCGTTTGAGGCAACTTGATCTAAGCTCATGATGAGTCACAGGTGAGTGTTGGGGGCCTGTTGGCCCTTGACCAAGTTTTGAGGAAACATTGGTCATGTTTGACCACTTTTGGGACTTCGATAGGATGGTGGAAGATGGAGTGCTAGGAGGAGTTGAGATCGCAAGATCTCACTTATTTTGCAGACTTGTGCACCCAGCAAAGGGTTTACTAGGGTTATGTAATGCTTTATGGGATGTTGGCTCATGGGTTTACCCATGATTATGCATGTTTGTAAATGTATAAATAAGTACCTAAGGATGTAAGAAGTGTGGTTGGCTATGTGCACAATATGTTGTAAGTGTTAATGTGGCTTAGTGCAAGAGTATGTTAAGGCTTGCAGGGCTAAGTGCAAGGGGTTGTAAGTTTCTTTGTTCAAACTGACTGTGTAGAGTAAGGCTCAGTGCTAATAAGTAATTGGCTCTATGCCTCGACCTGATTTTGGGAAGGAGGATCTGGTGCGCAACGCGCAGATCTCCTGTCCTTTGCGGAGTTTGGCTCTATTTCTCTGTGCACATGAGTAGATGAATGTAAGAAGATTGAAGACTAATAAAGAAGAAGAAGAATTTGGTGGACGTAGCCCCACACTGGGGTGAACCATGTATATCCTGTGTCTTGATGTGCTTTGTGTGATGTGAATTATGTTGTTTATCTTCTTAGTGTTGTTGTTATAATGTATGATGAATGCATATGATGTTGTTGATTAGTGCTTAATGGTGTTAAAGATAATTGAATGCTAGATCTGAACCAATGCTATATGCCAAGTGATTGAAAATGCTTGATCTTTGTTGTTACTGTGTTGTTCTATAATAAGGGTTTAATCTGCGATGTGAATGAGACGCAAGAACTAATGCATATTTTTGTCTAAGTGTTCTGCTAAGTGTAGTAATCACAGATCTGTGTCCCATCTTGGTTACAAACACTTGAGTCCTGTAAACCCCCCTGCCTCTACCTTGGGTGAGACTTCATCTACTTCGCAGGTGTTGCCGAAAGGGTCAGTAGTTAGGGTTTTGTTGGTGCATTGTTGAAGCGTTGAACCCTGGGTCTTCCCCTATGCCAACACCTAGCGCTTGATCAAAATTTAACTATAATACTATTTAGTGGCTTATTTTGGATTTAGCAGAATTAGGAGTCAAAATGTAAATGGCCAATAAAGGGCAGAATGGTTATGATAGACTAATCAACTCTTGTATTATCAAAATTTGAATTCTCTTGCTTGTAAAGTTTCATATTCAATTGGTAAATATATTATGATAGAAACTAATCAACTCTTGTATTATCAAAATTTGAGCTCTAATTCTCGTAAATTTTCATATTTAATTATTGAATATATTATAATTATGTATCATGATATAATAGGAAAAAATATAAATTAAAATTTATCCCTCCTTACATTCATTTAGGATTAAGAAAATTATAAAATGTGTACATATCATTGTTATAACTATCTAAAAAAATATTTCCAAAAACTTACCCCTTGGTTTGATATTATTGTTTCATAGCTAAAGAAAGTATGTATATATCATTGTTATAACTATCTAAAATTTTGGTTTTATTAATATTTTGTAAAATATTATAATTATTTTCTTTAAAATATACCCCTTGGTTTGATATTATTGTTTCATAGCTAAGAAAGTATGTAGATGTCATTGTTATAACTATCTAAAATTTTGATTTTATTAATATTTTGTAAAATATTATAATTATTTTCTTTAAAATATATGTCCTTTCTTGTAATCTTAATGGGATCAAATTATTGAACCCCTTACTTTTATTGATAGTGAACTTGAAATTTATTTTACTAATTTATTGAACTCATGTGACTTACACATTTTGCAAATTCTATCTTCTTTGTACATAGCCCCTCAAACATTCTTAAATTATTGAACCCCTTACTTTTATTGATAGTGCACTTGAAATTTATTTTACTAATTGAAATTTATTTTACTAATTTATTGAACTCATGTGACTTACACATTGCAAATTCGATCTTCTTTGTACATAGCTCTTCAAACATTCTTACAATCTTGCATGGGTGGTCTTCTTCTATGGTAATTTTTATTTAAAAACGAAAAGAATAGAATAAGCAATACAATGCATCAATATACATTGTTTTGTTTTACGAATGGAATTTTGAAAATTAATATTGGAAAATTAAGGGACTCCAAAATTGTGTACAAGAATAAGATTTGGGAATAATTAATTAAAAATTCTTAAATGTTTTAAGAATTGGATTTTTTAATTATCATTTGAATTAAAATTTATTTATAAAAAATATGTAAATTTTCATTATTAAATTTTCAATTTTTTAAGAAATGGATCGAATTTCCTCATAAATCTAAATCATAACATGTTTAAATTATATATACTTAATTTACTAATATAATCCACATTCTAAAGCTTTAATTATAAAATTATGTATCATCAACATTCTAAAGTTTTAATTATAAAATTATGTATCAATATTAACCATACTAGGAAACCTTAACTTTCTACATGTCCTCGATGTTTGTAAGTTTTAAATTATCACCTTATAAGCATGGAAAAGGGAAAATGGGTCACAAATGTAATAGTGAACTAGTCAATCCACTCCTTATTAACATTACGTGGCATTTTTTTTAATTCTCTTTTCAATTTAAGTTCCATCCATACATACAACTTGGATGTACATTAAATACTTAATGTAGATTTAAATGTTTTTTTTTATTAAATATGGAGTATTTTAAATATGTTATGATTTTGTTATTTTTTAATATTTTTATTCAAAATGTGGTTATTAATTGTTAGAAATAGATTTTATTTGTTAAGATTGTATAACCTAGTCTCTTATAATAGAGATTTGTTAATATTGCATAATTTGGGTATAAGATTGTTATCATTTTTATTGATTTTTGTTAGTGGAGTGTTTACTAGAAACATGGGTAAAGTATCCACTTGAAAAGTAGGAAGTTTCAAAACTTCTAACACAATTTATATCTATAAATATTAATAAACATTATTGTTATCAATGAAATTTCGTCCACACATGGCGACAAGAACTCAGCATCGTCAAACAGTAATGAAGTCATTCAT